>VRLP01006795.1:0-25853 GCA_009660295.1 Lophius piscatorius | reverse complement strand
AACGGAGGGATCGTGTTGAGGTCAGTGGGGTGAGTAGTTCTTTTAGGTAGGGGGGTGCGTTACCATGGATGCACTGGTGAGTGAGGAGAGAGATCTTATAATCGATTTCAATAATGTTGACGGTTCATTTTTAAGCTTGGAGAAGGCAGATTATGAAGCGACCTCAACAAAACTTTAGGTTTATTTACTCTGACTCAACTGAAGCTTGGAAAAAAGAGAGCTGAACTAATTTGTTTTGACAAACCTGAACCTTCAGTTCAATAAAACCTCAAAATTACAGACAAATAATACATTTACTTTATAACGTATTATTGTTGAGTTGTCCTATTTCAACTCAACATGTTTTTTCTATATATATATATATATATATATATAAATAAATATATTTAAAAAAAACATTTCACACTTTGTTTAAGTTTCTTTTTGAAATGAAAGACTGAAACCATATCAGCTGTGAAGACCCGTTTGTTGAATCATTTAGGAGGGTTAAGAGAAATTCAGCTCAAGCGTTGAGATCAAGAACTTTGATCCTGTCTATATGGAGTACATTGTGCTCACCAAGCATCTAATATCACGCACCAATGATTCGAGTCAAAGAATAAATTGGGTACTAGAGGTCTGGAGTGGCATCAGTGGTAACTCGCAAGAAGATGTACTGCATCTGAACGAGGGAAATACCTTAAACTTTAAGGTTATATCAGCTGAACAAGAGGCAGAGTGTATTCAAACGCTTTTTAAGCATTCAGAGCTGATAGGAATATTTTTGTAGAACTATGTGATTCACAGAATTTTCATGTATTTCATAATTTGTTTTGAATAAATGGGATAAATACAATACTGTCATGCTTTTATCTTCAGTTCTGAAGTATACATATTGCATGAATTTAAGTTCACACTCGATGAGAACTTAAATTCTCTATATATGTGTGGTATATGTGTGGTGTTTGTATAACAGACCAACCCCATTCAGCCTTTTACCCAACAGACCCTCCATCACCTCCTTATTATGTGCCCTCGACTCCAACAAACTTTTTTAATGATTAATTAAAGTTTATTCAATTTATTTTGATCATTTATTTTTATTGTTATTATCCCGGTTACCACATTTTTCTCCTTTTCTCCTTAATTAATTATTATTATAGTTACAAGTATAGTTACAAATTTAACAATATTATTCCATCGTCATCTACTTATATTGCTGTTTTCTTCGTAAATGCACACTTAGTCCCAAAACCTGACTCACGATCTTGCCCTCGTTCATGTGACACTATAACTACTTGTACTGAATTGTCTTGTGTGATTTGGTTTAATTTTACTTTAGGGTTCTGTCTTGTGTCCGCGCAGTTCTGTGTTGTCCTTTGTTTATACCAATTCTTTAAATTCATTTATTTTTTCCCCTTGATATTTACATGTTTCCCTTCAGTCTATTCTGTGAGGGATTTGATTTGGCGTAAACATACTTTCAACCAACTTTAATTTAAATAACCTTAGGGCACGATGAAGTTCAACCAATGTATCACTTTATCCAACAACTACATGGGAATCACCTTTGTAGAGTGCATCCAGGGGCTCAAGGACGCCCCTCCTGAAGGAGGCCAAAGGGTCTTGGACGCAGGAGCGCAGACTCAGGATGCTCTGTAGGTGTGGCTCCCTAAGCAGCTGCTCTCTGTAGGCAACGAGGTGCGGCGAGCGGCACAGTAGAGCCGCCACGTTGTGCACAAACTCCGGAACCAAGCAGGTGTAGGCATTATCTGCCTGGCAGTAGTGGTAAGCCACCACCTGGGGGCGACAGAGAGTTGGGAGAAGAGAGCAGCCAGAAAAATGGAGGTGAGTGCTTCAATTCCCTTCAGGTAATCCTGTCCTTTATGCACCTGTGTAAAACCGATGATCAGTGTCAGGGAGCATGGAGGCCAGACGGCACACTTTTAGAAATAAGACTTTCCAGGCACAGACAGTTTTCCTGGAGTCTACTGCGGATACAACTCATTTGGGATTGAGTCCACGTCATGGTTGATGATTGCAGAATAATGAAACATAATACTTCTTGTCTCGCTGTATGGTTTCAGCCATTAATAATTCATCTGCTCTGGCTGCTAGGAGAGAGAGTTAGCTCATGCATGCTTATGCGTTACATGATTGTGGTGCAAAGGAGTCAGGAGTTAAACCTGTCATATTTCACAGCCTTCAGGCGTGTGCGACTCAACGGCTACATGAATGAAAGAGAAGCTATTGCCCAAAATCCTAGGGAAGTACTCCGCAGGTGACTTTTCCGAGAGGTTATTCAACAAAACAACAGCAGCAGGTGTGAGCGAGCGCTCCTCGGGATCGAAATCACCAAGTGTGTGAATGTTCAGAGGTGGCGGCTGTGACCAGTGGGCAGTGAGGAAAAATGGGATGCAAAAAAAAAAAGGCTGATCAAAGTCAAATGCTAATTTATAGTCACAATGGAATAAGGGGCTTAAAAAGAAAAAAAAGGGGTGAAAAAGGAAGTGAGCTCAATTATTAATGCACAGAGTTAACAAGATCTAATAGCTTGGCTGGGAAATGGCATTCTGCAGGTATAAATATTTCATAAGGCTCCCTGGCAAAGTTGTTTTTTCTTTTTTAAACACATCTGCATAATGCATCAGGCTGGGACTGGGCATGCAGATGGAAGATCCGCAGGGGAGGGGACCAACAGGAAGGAAGAAGAGGGATCATCATCATCTACAGTAGGTTCACGGTGAAGACGACTTAGAAGAATACTCCAACTATCATGTTGTTACAACATTTAAAACACAACGAGAGCTGCACAAATACTTGACGTAATTACCAGCTTATCTCCGATTGTTTTGAAGTCGACCACCCCAGGAGAAAACCCTGTGTGGCTCCGCGATAGCTTCAAGGTGGCGTGCAATTTTGTCTTTATTTCAAGAGTTCAAAATCTATTAAGGTCTCACAGAAGCAGAGCCGAGTCCTTGCTCGTGTTGTATGCTGTTTTTCAAAAGAGCGAATCACTGGCTATCTCTCCACCTACATTGGCGCTAATTGAAAAATTAAAGCAATAAAAAGGAGCCATTGAAAATGATCGTGCAGTTTTTCAATTACAGGCGGACTAAAGATTTCATGCGGAACCACAAAAAATGAAATTGACAATTAACACTACAATGGGCCTTTCATTGATGCGGCAATTCTTCCTTCAGCTCTGAGCTGTCGAGGCATTGACTCACGAGAAGGTGTGTTGTGGCATTTGGTACCAAAATGTTATCAGCGGATCCTCCAAGTTGCAAAGTGATTTGCACCCGTTTGTTCAGAACATCCCACAGATGCTCGATTGACCGAGATCTGGGGAATTTGGAGGCTTAGTCAGCATCTTGTATTTGTTGTTGTTTTCCATTAGGAATACCATTTTCATGAATTTCCCTTTCATGTCATTGTGTCCAAGTAACATCCCCATGAATGGCAGATCTTTCCCCAAAGTCTCATCCTACTTTCCCCGGCTAGGTTTTATCTCCACAGGGCATCCTGGGTCTCTCTCCCCTAGGTAAGCCACACACATCCTGAAGTGCTTATTGTAGGCTGTCTTGGCACTGGACAGTCTGAGCACCCTGATCAGTCTGTGCTCACGTGTTTCCATAAGCAGCAAGCTGCGTTGCATTTTGTGTTCTAACACCTTTCTATCAGAACCAGGATTAACTTTTGCAGGAATTTGTTCTACGGCAACTGCTCAGTGAGATTGGACAACAACAAGGATTAGTTCTTCAATTAGCCTTGGGCATCCATGACCCTGTTGCCGCTTCACCAGTTGTCGTTCCTTAGATCACCTTTGGTGGGTTGGAAAGATTTCAGACTGGGAGCCCAACAAGACCTGCAGTTCCTGGAGATGCCCTCACCCATTGTTATTGTCAAAGAATAACAATGCATTACACACCTGCCAGTACACACTATTTCTTCTGCTTTTAACGTACCATCTTCAGGAGAAAAATGTTCACTTGCTGCCTGATATATCTCACCCACACACAGGCATGTCATGCCATTATAACGATATAATCGTCGTTATTCCCAGTCAGTGGTTATAAAATTATAGCTCAATGGTGTTTGTGGTAGTACTTCAGAAAAAATAAAACAAACAAATCCCAAATAAAGTGAGAGAGAAATGAGACCCCTGCCAGAGTTAACGCGTATCTGGTACCTGAGATGCCAGTCTTCGCATGGCTTCTTCTTGACGCCGCCTCATCTCAGGAGTCCCCGGACAACTGCCTCCTCCCAAGGTGCCATGTGTGGGCTGGGGCTGGGTAAGAGGCAGCCCCTCTCCATCTGGATACAAGAAAGCGCAAAAAACTTTGGCACAGCTCCAACACATAGAACAATTACCGTCCAACATTTCCAAAATAGAACATTTTTGAATGTAATTAGGAAAAGAATCAACATCATATGTAGAAATAAGTGGATGCCTACGTTTGGGTGAGGCCTGAGGGCTGTCGGAGGCAATCTGTCTCATGCGGGTACCATGACAGCTGAGCGCCACCAGGCGAGAGATGATCGCTGTCTTGCCGAAGCCGATGTTGCCTACAATTGCTACACCTCGGTTGTTGCTGACGTTGGGACTGTTGAGGTAAGCATCAATCTCCTGGAAGAGCCACTCACGGCCCGTGAAGACCGAATCCATGGTGATGCTGGGAACCTCAAAAAGTAGAGGTTTGAGGGCAATGTCTTGAGGCCGATAAGGTGCAAAACGCACTAAAGGGTCAAGAAAATGGAGATCTTGTTAGTGGTTATAAGCCACATTCAAACTACTATAGGTTAATAATTTGTAATCATAGTCTCTAAAATGATGTAATCCTTTCTGCAGTAATGCATCTGGAAAGTGAAATAGTGTATAACTTTGTAATAACACTCAACTAATATGTGCATAAGCAAGCACTTCATTGTAATTGTCCTATACAATCGCTCAAATTAAAAATCATTACAAAAGTGATCTTTGATGAAAGGATATTGGATGATTGGTGCTTTTATTTTGAAATTCCTGCTTTCTATATGACAAAGAATTTACAACTTTCATTTTTCCCACATTCTTTAAATGAAGCACTCAAGTTAATTACATTAATTAATAATGCATTAAGCAATGGAATTATATTACTTCTAAGCGTCTGATTTCTTTTTATTTAACAAAAAAGCTCCTGACTTAACGATTTATGTATGAAATGTATATTATTGTGCACTAGGATTCTTTGGCAAATCATATAAAGATATATAAAGGAGTTGAATAGAAAATATACTGGTAGATCTAAATTTGGGCAGGTTGGGAAAATTAAAATGATCTAAGTATAAACTAAATAGGAAGATGAATAGATTTATTATAATAGTTCCCACTATTATTTTACTCACTAGGGTGCGTCGATAAACCCTCAATGAGTTGGGCATCTTTTCAGCAGAACATATGGACCTTTAAAAACTAAGCAGGGTTAAATGAGTCTGGTGTGAACCTCTGAAGCTGTCTGATATATTCAGCCTTGGCTGCTTCTCGGTGTCATCTCCTGGGCGACATCTGATGAACATGCTCTTTTCTATCTGATGTGTCATTTCTTTAAACGTTATATCAGCAGCTGGTAATTATGCCCGATTTAGAATGTGAGTGGTACGTGAATTATCCAAGCACTGTGCTGACACGAGGGCGTGCCACTCGACTAGAGCACTCTGACGTGTAAAGCGCTAGTCAGCAAGTGAGGAGGCTGTGAGCAGAACATCGCACACAATGCAACAAATGAAACTTAAAGTGACTTACGTGACTGGGATTGCCAGGCATGGGCGTTATTAGCAGAAGCTGAGACCAGCAGTAAGCACGAGACAAAGAGAGGAAGAATAACAGTGAAATGAGACGGATAGTGATGCGAGAGAAAGAGCGAGGTGCAAGAGCGAAAACTGGTAGCAGTGTGTTAGATCACAAGGCAAGTCTCAACGCACAAAAAGAGGAAGCCACTAAAGAGTCAGCACACTGTCATATCGGGATTACGGGGAACCGCAAGACTGGGGGTCAAACAAAATAAATCCTGTAGGAGGTCAAGTTTTGCAGCTTTTCGAGAATCTTAAGACTCTTTTCAAATGCAGAGGCAAGGGAAATTTGATGGACCAAGATCAAGGTGCTTTTTTTTGCATTCATCAATCCATTTCCTGTAACTGCTTATCCTTTGCAAGCTAGGAACCTGTCCCAGCTGACGTTGGGTCAGTGGAGGGGTGAACCCCAGACAAGTCCCTAAGTCACCTAAAGAAAATTTGGAGTCATTAGTTTACTAACTATATTGCATGTGTTTGGTTCAATGGAGGGAGCTGGAGGAAACTCAGACAACATGCAAGCAGAAATGCCCCAGTTCTTGTCTTACTGCTGTCCCCATGTGGGTTTGAAGACAGAAACTCCCTGTTGTGAGGCCTTTACAAACATTCAGGCATCACACTGCTGCGAATTAATGTCAGCTCACCGAGAAAGCCATTCTTTCCATACTTTATACATTTATCACAAATTCCATCCAGTCAGTAAATTGTTGGACGTTCGATCTATAACCGTTTAAATGTTTTTTAAAGGACTTTCTCACTCCTGTAAGCTGCTTCCGCGAGGAGTGTATTCTGCAGTGGTGAGCTGGCACAGAGCCTCTTCTTGGCAGTATGAGTACACTGGTTTGTGTGCCATCAGTGGCTGGGTGAGGTCATTCACGTGACTGCAGGCAGCTAATAAGGTCTTCGATAAATATTTGTATTGAGCAGCATAATCCTGAGCATCAATATTGCAAAAACAGACTGTCGGTGTTATATCCTGCCGGATTGGTTAAATGGCTGCCCTGTTTCAAAATATATTGAGATGATCTGCTACCAATTCTCCAAAACTCCTCCAAAATAGACCTCCTCTGCAGGGACAAACTTTTTTATTAATTTTGAGGACATTTTTCTGAACATGCAGAAGCTGGCTGCCGTGTTTCATTTCAACCACCATCTTAAAAATATATGCAGCTGAAAGCCGGCTTGTTTTTTCTTAATTGTGTTCTTACAAAGTAACTACATGACAGATGGCCTAAAATGAATTGTGTTGTGTTGCCGTTGTTTAATCACATGCAAAAGCGACCTCCGAAAACATTTCTCTAATATATTGCTACATTGATTTCCCTAATTTTCTTTGACTACAGCTGGAACACAGACAACAAAGGGATGAGGGAACATTTCGGTAGCGAGTGTTTTGGCTACTGTAAATGTGTCTTAATTGGTTGCGTTGAAAGATTTATCACTTCTAATAACGTTGCAGCACTCAGAGAGCACAACCCTCTGCCAAAGGCAGCTCAGGGTTCCACAACAGTATTACCCAGTGGCTGAGGAGGGGCTGCAGGGACCGACCTGTAGGAGGTTTGGTGGTGGCATGAAGGTAGGATTGTGTTGTGAAGTGCTGCGTTTGGTCAAGTAAACTAGGAAGGTGCTATGAAAGGTAAAATCTGCTTTCTACCTCAATCAATTCTTCACTGACGTTGATCAGATTTCTGCAGTCTGATGACAGACTGCAATCATTTGACACTCTGCAGCACATTAGCAGCAAGCAGACTTGTGAGACAGAGCTGCAGGGAATCTGTATCATGTATTACACTAGACGGGGAGATAGGACGAGGAGAGCCTGCAGAAATGTTTATGTGTCTGCAGATATTTCTGTCCTGTGTGCAGGTACAGTGCTGCAAAATGCATCAGGAGTCAGGAAGGGTGTGTTGCATCAGAGCCGTATCTTCTTGAAATGACTCCAGTGTGCTTTTTAGTATTGCTACACATAATGAGCAGATATTACTCTTAATGTATTCTTTTTACCGTACACAGTACTGCTCCAAGCATGGCTTTTTTTTAAATCTATTTTTCTGCTCTTTTATTTTACAGGAATGCTAATTATATATCACAGAGAGAGAAGAAATGTGATGACCATGCTGAAATATTCCTACTTATGCAATCAGCAAAAAAAAAAAAGCTAACAGATACACCTGAATCTGGGTGAAATGCTGTTCTCTGTTTATATCAGCTGCTTGACCAGCTCTGAATTTTACTGCACTAAGCTCTGTGGCAGAATCAGTATGAGATAATAAAAAAAATACAGTTTGAAGCAACATTATGAAACTCCATAGTATATTAGGTGTGTTGGCAACATGAAATATTCATTTGCATAAGCAAATCAGACAAGGGCAGTTTAAACAGCTCAGTATTACGTATATCTCAAGTGTATTTGCCAAAATATAACTAAAAATGCTACTTTAAAAGAAAATTCTACTTTTAATGACTACTGCAGCCCGAGCACTTTACAACCCCTCAATAACGTCTCTAGTACTTTTTTTGGAGACCCTGTAATGTGATGCAAAGCTAGGCACCAGGTTCTGGCGGCATTTTTGAGGATTCTAAACCCATTCCTCATGAGAAAAAACCTCGAGGTAATATTTCTGGGCTTGAGTTCTGCAAGTGCCTTCTCCACATCCCACCGGAGACTTTCTGTGGGATGCAAGTCAGGTGACGGTGACTGCTGCTCTAGAATGTTCAAGTACTTCCTTAATGGCCTTTATCACACTGTAAGCGATAGGAAATGAAAATGTTCCCTTTGCCCCACTTGTTTCCGATTTGCTTTTGTATGTTACGTCAGACAAACGAGCAAGCGCCGTACTGTCTGAAGGGTGCGTGATGGTAAATGTCAAGACACTGGGGGCATATAATGGTCCTGCTGGATCCAAAGTCAAGATTTCGGCATGAGAATCCCAGAGATCTTCTCTGATATAACGGATCTGTCTGTAATAAACCTTACAGTTGATTTAGCCCCTTTAGTTGATTCTATTTCCTCAAATGATTAGAAGACATGATTTTTCTTCATCAGTAGGTTTCCAGTGCCCAAGAAGGCAAAGATGCCCCCTGATCACTACTGAGCCACCGCTATTGCTTCACTGCACACAGAGTGTTCTTTTCTGCTTCTGCTCCTTCTTCTTCTGTGAGACGTAGCCCTCATCCAAAAAGTTTTAGTCTGGTTTCACTGTTCCACAGAACCTCATCCCAAAACGTCTGTGGCAAATCTAGATGGTTGAGACAGTAGTGAGTCTTCTTATGCTATTGGGTCTATAATAGTGGGCATCATGGAGTAAGACCATGAAAGTTGGCTTATGTGCATATCATTTTTGAAATAGCAGTAGTCAGTAAAAGTAGCATTTTATGTTGAGTGTGAAAAGAAAAAGAACCTTAAAATCTCCATTATTGAGTTGTTTTAACTGTTCTTTTGTGGTTTGGTGATGGAAAACAGCTGAAAAATTAAGCATTTTTCCAATAATTCTAATATACAATGGGGGTTGAATCATTTGTCTTCCAAATACATCCATCACCAATCCCCAGCATTGTAATATTTCACTCATCTCCACATAAAAGAGAATAGCGCCAGGAGAGAAATGGGGAAGACGTAGTGATGTGAACTCACCAAATCTTCACAATACAACACATACGGCATTTCTCAGGGGTGCAGAAAGCAGCATCCCGGCCATATATCACATATTACATGTAGATAAACACACATGCAGACACGTTCAGTCAGACCGAGACAAAAGGGCAGAGAGCGACTAGTCCATTCTGCCTATTATTCCAAAATGATGTAATATTATTCCAGTTGGGAGTCACGCTGAAAGAGAAGGGACCTGATGAACAATGGTGATGGGAAAGGCAAAAACTACAATATCTGTCATTTATAATACCATAAGCCACTGATGTAAGGTGCAAAATATCCACGGCTACTCTGTTTTAAGTGAATTTAATCCAATTTTCTTGGGAGTGAATGACAGCCAAACGTGCTCCTTCCATCTTTGTGGAATTACTAAACACACTCTTGAACTACCGGTTGCCATCTTCCAAATGGCAGCAACGATTACACCACTTCAGCTACTACTGCCCCGCTACTGTGTCGGGCATTCCAGGAAAAAAAACCAGCCGTGTTTTGTGAACAGGGGCTGGGGGAGTTGTTTCCAGGATGGTGAAAGCAAATGTGTGTGAAGGATGCAAGGAAGGATGGCAGGTGCTCATGATCCTGCCCATAACATTCCCCCTCAGGCTATGTTGAGCAAGGTATCACTCCAACTCCCCTCCCTCCTCCTCCTCCTCCTCCTCCTCCTCCTCTTCTAGCACCAGCCCACCGTGGACAGACGGAGCGAGAGTTTCAGACATTTTAATTATTCACCTGGTGAGAATGACTCACGGTAGCTGAGCAGCCTTGAGAAGGAGGAAGGAGGAGGAGGATGATGAGAAGCAGGAGGAGGAGAGGGGAGTGGAGGAGGGTAGAGTTGGCGCAGAGGTGGAGTAAGAGATGAAATGATTGGAGGAGGAAGAAAAAGCATTTATGGTGTCTCTTATGGTGTGAGGGCTTTGCAGAGTGTGGCAGTGGGTTAACTCAGGCCAGCTGAAAGACTTAGTGGATGGAAATTTGTAGACACTTCTTTTCTGGTGGCTTCATTTTCACACATACAGTTCTTCGAAGAGTGGATGTAGAGTTATTTTAAGACGCTAACAGGATCTTGCATTACTTCGATTTAACATTCTAATCTTATGTAGTTTACCCAGAAGGCTTAGAGCTTCATAATAGCTCTCTAGGTCTTTTAAGTACGCCCTGAACAACGCTAGGGTTGATAGTTTCTTACCACATACAAGACACATAGTGAAAGGGCCTTATAGATCGAATCATGATGAAACCACACGACAAGCAAAAAACCACTAGGTGTTATCTTTTCCTTGTCTTGCTGTTGATCTGGAATACCCTTGCTGTTAAACCACTCGTGATGAAGTTGATGGTTCAGATTGGGTGCTATCTGATTCTGAAGCCTCGTCTGTGTGCCCCACACAACAATCCCATAATGCATAGTGTTTAAATGACCCTTGATGCAGGTAGTCATATGTTGATCAGTCATACGCTGAGGTGGTGGCACAGGTGGAGGAAAGGGTGAAGCTAAATGCTGATTATGTATGAGTTTGCAGTTTCAAAGTAAGTTTCATTTTTGGGAAATAAAATTAAGTCTATGATGTCATCAAGTCACACAGACACCCTCAGGTGGAAAAGGTGGGCATTTCTAATGACTTTACTTACAGTATGGCAGGAGTCAAAATAAACAAGAATTCTCTGGTTGAATGATACCAGTTCCAGCTTTATGTCTCCATATATGTCAAGTTTTGAATTGACGAATAATGTCTGCTAATAAGATTAATGATTTGGTTCTTATATGGAAGTTGATCACAAAAAGAAAAACACAGAACATCACCAATCTTATTCTTTCAAATGTCTAATAAATTACAGTGATAAACTGAATTTCAAACCTGAAAAGTCCTTATTTTCTAACATTCAAAAGTTGCAGCTGTCCACAATTGCCAGGCCTGTTCGGTGGTGTACAGTAGGTCAGAAAGCATCAAAACAAAAATATGAAGAGGGGATAAATTCAGAGCGTGGTATGTAGTTACGTGAGTGTGTTTTCAGTGAATTAAGTGGGTGGTGAATCTAAAAACTGGAAAGGCAGGAGCACAAGAAGGTCCATTAAAGTCTGACTCATACTCTTCAAAACAGCAGCACAGCTCGGGCGACCGACGGCCGGCATCAAAAGAAGCTTTCACAAAACCAACAGAGAGAGAGCCTGGATGGGTCTGCTGGTTACCACCTGACCAACATAACCAGTCGGCGACAGCAGTGTTGCTTTGTGACACAAGTTTGTAAACAGGAAGAGCCAGTAGTATTCGCCTTAGGCCAGACCGTCTCATTTAACAGTGTTAAATGTGGCGTGGCATGTGTTAAACGTATCCTTCGAAGGATGCAGCCTCTGAATCTTAAATACACTGTACACCCAAACGCTAAAATTCATTAAATCGAATGAGTAGTGAAAACTTATGATTATGTATCTGGTGCTTAAAATTGTAGATTGAATGAAAGATACTTAAAACTCTATAGTTTTGACACTTACAACTGAATGCTCAAATTAATTCACGGTAATAAGTTGCGAACGTTTAAACAATGTTCAGAATGTATTCTTATTTAAAAACCAGTAGCATCTGTTTTCTTTTGATTAATATTCTTTTTTTTGCAAATAAAGAACTTATTTTTGTTTATAGTGTAATAATCAATCTGGAGATATTAGTCATAGTGGAAACTTCAGATATTCAGGCGTTTGAACTTAATTGCAAGTTATTCTGCGATGAACCAAAGTGTCTTTGGCAATAATACTAACTCTATCCCTGGCCTTGGATTTGAAAGAAACACCTTGAATCAAGAAACCAATGACTCCGTTATTCATTGAGTTCCTGCAAAGAAGGCTATTACATCAAATTTCAGGAATAAAAGCATTTGAAATTTGACCTCTGCAGGGTAAAAACTGTCCTGTCTCTCTCCGTCTCATTCTCCGTCTCTCCTGGTGAAGCTGCAGGAGCAGTGCAGTCAGGGAGGCTGACACTGATCCGAGGAGGCAGAACGCATGCTAGGATTCAGTCGGTTGGCATGTAAACACACTTGACTGCCCCTTGTAGGAGAAGAGGAGGGTCGAAACAAGAGGCTCTGGCAGAAACAGCGAGGTTACTAGCTCCTCTTTACCCTCTTTTCTTTGTCTGCACCCATTCCATCTCTCTCCCTACTTTCCAGTGACTCTTTCTCACTCGGCAGCAAGCCGCCCTCAGGCGGGAGAATTGCATTGCAGCTCAGCAGAGCGCGATCTCAGCTAAGTGGGGTCTTAACAGGTGTTTAAAACACACGGGGAAGCGTATTTGTGTTCACTTGGATGGCGGAGGGCTGCCATTACTGTGCTCATTACTCGCTAAGTGGCAAAGCAAGCAGGGCGAGGGGACACATAATGTTGTGACATAAGACCATTTGGCGGGCAGGTTGAGAATACTTGCTCAATCACTATGGCACTTCCATTGTCCTTGACCTGAGCACTGTGCAGTGGAGCGCAACCTGACTGTGAAAGTAAGACTGAGACACATTTTAACTTTGCGGCGACACAACGCGACAAAATACAATTTGTGCATGCGCCAGGTCTCCGTTTCACACACAGACACACCAACAGCTGACAACCTCCACTGTCCACCACCAGAAGCTCAGCAGCATCATGGGTCTGATGAAGGAGTATAGCTACACATGTGTACATCTACATACACCTGCATATTATTATTATTATTATTATTAATTAATTAATAACAATGGGCCATAATATTGCCATTTTTTGGCAATAAAAGTCTTGCAAGACAGGAAATGGTGGAGACTGGCATGACATGAGACACCATAAAGTTTTTTGTCATGAAATGAAGCAGTGAAACTGCGATTATGACGTACATGTCTTCAACATGAAAATGAATAATTTCTTGCCATTTACTTGTGCCAAGAAGGTTGTGGTTGTGCTGGTGTTTGTTTGTCTGTCTGTTACAAGGATTACACAAATAATACTGGATGGATTTTCATTAAATTTGTCAGGATTGTTGAACACATGACACAGAAGGGCTTCCCAACTCAAGGAGTGCGTGTGGATAGCGGTGCGGTCCTGATTGTGGTGGGTTTTATTTTTCAATATTTACATCTCTGGCTTTGATGTTCTTATGACTTTTCTTTTATGACATGTGATCATGGCGAATCTACTACATGTCATCGGATATGCACCTCTAAGAATGCGACCATGAAAATGCTTTCAATACTGGTAGTTGTGTGCGTGTGAGGAAATGCATGCCCCCTCCGACTCGGCCCTGTTGCTCACCTCTAATGTCCTGCGCAGAACGACCCGGCCCGCAGGTGGTGCTCTGTCTGGGCATGCGCAGCGAAGTGCGTAATGGAGTGTGTCTCTGCTCGTCCAAGTACGCCAGGTCCTCCAGGTGGGCTGAGCTTGTAGCTGTTGATGCATTTGAGTATGCGTGCGTGTGAGAGAGACAACAATCAGGTCAACACAGTGAAAAGAAACACATTATTATACAGAATATCAAATAATTATATGCAGAGAAGAGAAGATGGCACTGGTTCATGCCAGTGTTTGGAGGTAGTAGTCGGGGCTCCAGCTCTCCTACTTACTAATTCCTACAAGAAGGAACAAGTCATGCCTTTTTCCTTAAATTCCCTCTACTTGGTGTCTGTCACGCCGTATGACTGCAGATGCCATCCAGCCCCTCTCAGGATTAATTAGCTCGGCAAACAAATGTCTTATTCATGTTGCGAGCGCCGTCTGACACTGGCTGTTGATCACTCGCACCAGCACCGGGTGGGACCCAGTGAATCTTAAATGAGACTGGACGCCACCGGGGTGTGCGAGCAAAGGCTCTGTTTGTTCGTCACACCTGAATACTTGATCTGTTCGAGGTGAAGGAAGTGGAAGACAATGACACTCCACTATCATCCAGAAGTTTCTGAGCACAAGGTTTAGTTTGTTTCTACGAAATGAAATAAAGTGCACGGATGGGAAAGTTGTTAAGAATGAACTCGAAGCTTAAGCTATAGAAATGAACGTTTTATCATTATATAATCATATCATGACTTGTAATATTGTGGTTTATGTAATATATGTATACAAATATCCCACAGCTTCCTATAGTTATGTCATTGAATATTTTGGATACGTATGAGATTATAGTCTGATGTTATTATTCTACCATTATTTTCTATGTAATTACATTTACTTTTCTGATAAATCATTGACTTATTATCACATCTATCTCACTTAACACTTTTAGTTATTATAATTATTGTTGTTACTGTTGTTTTCTTCACTGATATTACTGTTGGAGCAGCTGTTACTCATCATCATCTCGTCATCATCGTTTGTGTTGTCATCATAGTAGTTGTCTATATTGTTATTTCTGTGATTGTTATTGACATTAGTCCTATAGTCATTATTTCTGCAATTATTAATGTCATTAATTGGTACCGATGTTATCATAATTGTTTTTTTTTCATTCTAATCATCAGTAATGCGGTTGCTATAATAATAATTATTATGAACTGTTTGTATTTTTTGCCTTATTTGAAAGCTCCCAGATAGCAACAGTAAACTCAGGGAGTAAAATATCATCATAACTGACTGCTACAAAAAAAGTTTAGATGAACTGGATCAGAACTTATCAGAGCTGTGAATCCTTTTTTTGTCTGAGACTATACCTGAAAACCTCTGTGGTCCTGAGCTCCCAGGTTAAAATTCAGGGAACTGGGGAGAGGTGTGACTGGCAATGAAAGTTTCTTCTTAACGATATTCCTCCTCTCTCTTCAGTCTCTCCGGAAATTCAGGCACTTTGAACCTTCCGAGTGACGGGCCTCAGAGATCACCACCTCCCCTGAGTTATGCTCAAGGACGTACTTGGCATGTGTTCTGTGCCTCGTTGACTGCCTGAGTCACACCCATGGACCCCAAAATGAGCTACCCGGGTTCCCAAAATGGAGGAAAAAGGGCAGCTGAGAATGCCGGAGGCTTGGCCCTGATGGGAATGGTGTTGCTGGTTGTCCAACTGGTCTAAAAACAGACAGAAGAATCAATCTACTGGTAAACCCCATCGACTGTCTCGAGGCTACAGGGCCGAGGAGACTCCTTTATTCTCCCTTTCAGCTGTGTTTGAATGTGTGGACTCATATCGGCGCGCTCAGTGTCCGTATCTGCAATGCAGCAGGCTGCTGGGGATTCACAGTTCCTGAGTCAGACTGCGTACATCGCAAAAACAAATAGAATGGAAAGACACGAAGCACTGAAAAGAGCGAGATGAAGAAAGGATGGTGAGAAAAAGACGTGCTGTGCAGCGATGAGAACTGCCGCTTTGGGCAATGACATCAGAAGACACTTCCTGTTTTAACATCTTGATTGACAGCACTAAAGCTTGCACGCACACATACACACACACACACTCAAAGACCAGCTGGGCTACAG
Organism: Lophius piscatorius; assembly: GCA_009660295.1. Lineage (NCBI taxonomy): Eukaryota > Metazoa > Chordata > Actinopteri > Lophiiformes > Lophiidae > Lophius > Lophius piscatorius. The sequence continues at coordinate 9,975 of VRLP01006795.1, read as the reverse complement.
TCCAGAGTCAGACACTGATCAGTCGTGGAGCAGACTCAGAGATGAGGCGTGTGCCGGCGCTCTAGACGAGCCATCTAAGTCATTAAACGCCTCGTCTACAGCACCGGCAACGAATCGCCTCTCACCTCCCCGAGAGATGACTGGAGAGGATAAATAATTGAGGTCCTAGTACTCAAACAATAATATTTCCACGTATTACACAGACTTTATATGCAGAGGTGGGATGAGGGACAAAAGGGAATAGGGATAAAATTGAAATCAATGATACTTGTCCGCCCTCAAATTGAAAAATGTTATCTCGCACGATATAACATTTAAGATGTTATCTTCATTTAGAGACCATGGAGTTTTTTTTATACCCTTTATTCGTAAAAGGGGCTTTACTGGAGATTATGTACATGTAGATCAGCCATAACATTACAACAAAATGCCTAAGAGTGTGTAGGTTAATTGACACCAAAACAGCTGATTATCAGGACGATAATAAAATGAGGAGCCGAAAAAAGGCCTAAGTACACAAACATCGACACCTCATATTAGCCACTGTCTGCCATTCAAGATCATTAAAGGCATTATCAGAACATAATATTTCTATAGGTAACTGTTCATATCAAACTGTATAAATCAACCTTACCAGGAGGAAGTGGCTAAATTCTGTGTTGTTTAGGGGGAAAAAAAGGAGGTTGATTATGTTTTCACCCCCGTTATTTTTTCTCTTTGTTTCTTAGCAAAATTACGGAACAAATAATGGACAATTATTCCAAATGTTACAACTTACCCAAAGGTAGGTTTGGCATTTCCTACAGATGATACCACCTTGGTGACGTGATATATTGAGCAGCATTAGAAAATAAGTACATATATATAAAAGCTGCTTGGAGAAGTGATGTCACATTTGGCGAGGCACTCTCTTGAAACTGTGTCCATTATTGATGCCTTTGTTTCCTTGATTCCTTTGATGTTTCTTTGGGGGTGGAGTTGGGGGCTCAGTGGGCCTAACAGAGACGCTGAGGTAGAAGGCGCCGATGACCGGCTATAGAGCATTTGATAGATACTGAGAGAGTTTGTTGGAGTTGTCGGTAGATTTAGAGACTGACAAAAACTCAGACATTAATGCAGAAATCTGCATGAATCTTTCCTAAACCTAGGTTATGTTGTGCCTTGTTCCTTTAATGTTTTGTACTGGAGAGGATCAGTAAATGACGCAACAATGTCTGTTCAAGAGGTGTGCGCTCTCTGAGGGCTTTTTTAAATAACATTATAAATAATAATCATAACAACAATAAATTGTTGAATAAATCGTTTTTTTTTTCTAATTTAGATTTTAAAAAATCTGATAGTTTCAAACGGGGTCCTGTATCGTTCAAAAATCCAATTGATTGTCGTATGACATTAATGAGAATGCTCATTATTTGCCTTCATGCAAATATGCATGAGCTGAGTGCTGTCATCGCCAGAGATCACCAGCAGCGTGTCGCAGCCGTTTTGTCACCAGCTCATGATCTACTTTTCCATTTTGGGTTGAATGCCGTGAGTTGTTTTATATATAGGAAGAGTTTTTCTTTTTTGTGACGCAGATTGGAAAAGCATATCATTGTCAGCATGCAATTCTGCTCCATTCTGCTCCGTTGGAGTGAGAAGCACCATGTTTGGAGAAAGAACATTTTCTATCCTGTCTTGGTCACTGCATTCTCAATATCTATCCTAAGCTCTTCCAACGCACTGCCTTCATTAGGTAATAAAGCAGACTCCTCCATCGTTGTTTCCTACCAGCACTCCCTCTCTGTATCTCTCTCTGCCTCACTTTCTGCACATCAAACGAGTCTCTCCGTCTCTCGTGGGGATAGAAACAGTTAATGCCTGGGGCTTTGATGTTCAACTGCTGCGAGAGCCCAGCCAATCCTCAGCCTGTACTAGCATCCCATCCCTGCATCATCTAATAATTATTTGTGTGGGAGAAGGGAGAGAGAGATTATGAAACTCTCTTCCACATATATTCATCTCCCTCTCTTCCGTAGAGAATTCCTATTCCTGACAAATACCTTCGGAAACAGTCTCCCTCCCTCCTTCTCTCTTAACGTTATTTGTTACATCATCTACGGCTGAGAGTGTCTTTAAGCCATCTCCGGCTCACTCAGTCTTCTTCTTTTGAAGGTGGGCTATTGAAGGGTGGAGGTGAGATCGAAGGCACACGGCAGCGTTGCTGCGCTGCCAGACAGCAGAGTCAAACAGTAGAACACGACCAGCATAAAGAGAGGGTCATAGCTGCAGCAACACGCCTTGTCAGGCATATTAGAGTGGTTAGGGAAATACGTATGTGTCCACTTTACAGGCGCACACACTTTTCCAGTGGGAGTTAGAAAAGTGCATAATAGAGCTCATCGTCTGCAACAGCCTCTCTGATAACGAGAACAATAATACAATCAGACTAATTAGGATTGCTTCGGTGTTATGAAACTTTTGACATTTTCCCTATTTGCTGCCACATCTGGGTGCATTTCTAAGCAGCTGTGGCCTACGGTGAGAAACACACATGACCGAGACCTTTGTTTCTTCCAGCTGCGTTGAGCTATTCCTCTTCTCTCTGGCGAGGCTCTATTAATCTGTTATGCGGTTTAACAACACCACAACAGATTTTCAACTACCCGGAAATTCAACATAATTAAATTTACTTTAAATAAAAATTAAAATTTTTTTGATTATAACAAAAATATTTTAGAAACAAATAAATCCAACCACACAATAGTGCCGCACAAACACAGGCTCGGATTTTCGCAGCTTTGTGCTGATTTATCCCAGATTTGAAGGATACCAGCGGCTTGGAACATTGAGGTCAGCGCTCATTTTTACTCGCAGCATGTCTGCTGCTGAGCAGTTGAGCAGTTTAAAGATGAAATCTTCCCATCCTGAACCGCTGCCTGACATCCAAATGACTTCACAAAATATGTGATATATGTGTATAATCTGAATGAGCCCATTACTGCTAATAGTTAGTGAAAGGGAAGGAAAGGGGAAGGACTTTTTAACAAGGTCTGAAGATACTCCATCAGGCGAAAATACCCAGATATAATCAGATGTAATGTGGAGCAAATTGGTGGACTTGCACCTCCAAACGACTGTGATAATAACTATTATATGTGATGCTTTCTTTGACACTTTTTAAGTTTCATTGTTACATTTGTGGTCGTAAAATGAGCAACATTTAATCTAAAGGTTAGGATCACAGTTAACACAAGCAAGGAAAGTAAGGCTGAAAGGAGAGGAGAAAGAACACAGATACCTTTTTTTCCCACCCAAACAAAGACGATGCTCATTCCACACTGGTGCTGGAGCCGGTTCAGATTTGGCTCAAAGAACTTGCTGAAGAGGCCCTAGAGCCACTTTATTATATCTGAGGGTCTCTAGAACCATGTCATTACTTCACAGTGGCACTAGAGCCCCTTTGTTACATCAGCGAGGCACTAGAACCAAATCATTACATCGAAGAGTCACTAAAACCACTTCTAGAGGTGCACCGATTGAACTTTTCTTGGCCCATCACCGATCACAGGTTTTTATAAATTCGGACCGGTCGATACTGATTTTAACCAAAACCGATTTTTTTTTCTTTAAAGTTTTAAAACCATAATGAGTTTTTTTTAAGGGCTCTTATTTTGAGGGATTACAGTAAATAGAAAACTACGCCGATAATACGCCACCAGACACTGACAAAACCAGTTCTTGTTTTTAGGTTTTAGGACGAGGCTGCTACCAGTTTTCCTGGCCTAAGGTCCAACAGAATGGGATCCTGGCCGGGAAAAAAAAGGTTTTGAATTAAGCACTGGCTCCGAAGCAGCCCTGCTTTGGTGGAAAAGAGGTATAATGGAGTCAGAAATAGGGTGCAACGGGACTAAAATGTTAATCGATCCAGTTTTACCAGAAGAAATTCTAGCACTCTAATTTTCTGGTAAAATTAGCACACTTTATGATCACATACCTGCAAACAACCTTATTTCTAACTCCAATGTTGTTTCCTTTTTTTTCCTTTCACAGAAGAGGGAGGGAGAGAGGAAGGGACTCACCAGCCACAGAGTTAGGGCGGGGCATGAGGTACAGAGGGATGGAGTGGGCAGAGTGAGAGGACATGCTCTCCAGGTTTCGCTCAGGGATTTTGTTGAGGCTGTAGGTGGAGGCCGTCATGTTCTCATCCACCCTGTACAGGAATGAATCCATGCCTGATTTTTGGGACTGCCACATCTTCAGGTTTCCCCTGGAGCCCTCGCCATATTTGCCTCCTCGCTCCATGTTCTCAGAATAGCTGGTCAGTGTGGCTGCAACACAACAAAACAAAGTTCTTTTAGACCATCCTCACTTCACTGTACCACTCCACCTGCTTTTACTTAGTTACTGCTGTTCAATGGATCTGTACTGCCTTCCTCATCAAACAGCAGTTGTTCGCCACAAATGCCGGGAAACCTTCTTGGCACCAGATTTGACACAAAAAGCTTCACATCCATGAGTGTTCTACCCATTTTGTTTTAAATAGATATACACACACACAGCTGAATCCCAGTGGGGGTGAAAACTGGTTCTAACTGCTTGTTCATTATCACAATTTGACTGAAAACATCATATAGGTGCTGGCGGGACAGGTTTTTGGTCCAAATCAGATTACCTCGCGGTGCAGTGCAGTGGAGATCCAGAAGAGCCATTGCAAGAGTTAGGAACCAAAATAAAACCTCAGGCGTTTTTCCAACTGACTGTCAGAGTTTTTAACTGTCAGGTATCTCAGAGATACCTGTCTGAGCAGGTAAGGTTGACTGGTACTGCTTAATGTAATTGTTCCTCCTGTTTATTTTGGCTACAAAGAAAGCTCTCCCTCAAGTGAAGTCGCTTTGTGTGCAAAAATGACTGTGGTTTTAAATTGACCTATAGGTTCAGTCGTGTATACTTTCAATGTTTGTTGTAAATTGTTACTGCTAGAGATGGGCAGCCACCTTTATCATACAGTATGCAATGATGAGTTGAATAGCTGTCACAAGTAATGAATCTTGGTTGAATGGTTAACTGAATCATGGGCTTTGAAAGTGGGGGCAGATGCGTGTCTGTAGATGATGTCACCATAGTCAAAGACAGACAAGAAGACGCCTTCAATTATTTTCTTCCTGCTGAATGTGGGAAAAGTTGCTTTGTTTCTGAATAGATACCCAATTTGTTGTAGAAGCTTGCTGGCAAAAGTGTCGATATGAATTTTCTAACACGGAGATCTATAAATGCTCTGGTCAGTCAGAGTGGTGATGTGCAAAAACTTGCCCACAATGTCTCTGGCTCTAGAGAAAAGCATGCATTTGGTTTTGCTGAGATTCAGGACTAGTTTCAACTTAAAAAAGTGCGTCTTGCAAGTCCTCAAATACTTGATATAGGATTGCTGTAGTAGACTGTGCAGTGTTGGCAAAGCAATAAATATTGTTGATGCAGATTGTGAAAAGATCAGGACCCAAAATTGAACCTTGCAGAACCCATTTCGACAAAGGTAGAAATACAGAGCGATGACTTTCTATAATAAGCCATTGCTGGCAGTGATACAGGTAGTCCTGACGACATTTGCATGACCTAAAATCGAAATCAATATCATGCAAACCTCTGCAGCAGGACAGTGTTCTCGAGAATATCAAATACTTTTGTTAAATCAACAACAAGGCCAGCACAATACCTCCCCTTGTCTACAGCTTGACAGTACTGAGTTTACTCAGACTGAGCTCTACAGCCACTTTACACGTCACTGGACTTGAACATGTCCAAACCAGAACGGGAAACCTACCCAAACTGCTCACTCAGAGAGAGATGTACCGGATCTCAACACAATAACACCTGCTTCACTGAATGACGACTTAGCCTTCAAATGTTTTCTCTGAACACACTTCAAGTCATTGAGACATATATTCTGAACTTCACCAGACCAACAGATCGGGCGTTTATGTGACCTCAGGTAACTGCCCTATCTGACTGCTTGAGTCAATCGCAAAGCACTTCCTTTTTACCAATTGCCCGATCTCCATTTGCTTTTATCCTTTTATTCTTATGACCTCAAAGGCCAATCGCATAGCACTTCCTGTCAATCTAATGCCCCATATCCATTTGCATTTATCCTTTTATCCCCATATTGTGACATCGAAAGCCAATTGCACAGCCTTTGTATAAATGGCATGATCTCCCGCTTTTTCTTCCTGTTGCTCTGAAGAAGGCGACCAGTCGAAACGTTAGCGGGAGTTGGAAATAAAGACCTATTAAAATGGTGAAACTGAGATCAGTCAACTCGCACTGCTTTTTTTTTTTTGTCAGTGCCACCATTTTTTATGTCTATCTTAATTTTACACTGAAACTTGACTGGTTTGGCCTTAAGACAGAATTTCTTGAGAAGAATGATTTGAGTTGGTCATTAACTAATGCATTCAGGATTTTAGCCCGACCAGATAGTCCTAGAAAGTTTCCTCAAGGTTAAAGGTTAACTCTAGTCAACAGGTGCTACCATAAGAAATATGCTACCTGAACAACAAACTGCACCATTTAATACTTAATTTCACTGCTTAATTGTAATTGCTGCATGATTATTTTTACGGCGAGGTGGCAGCATGAAAACATGTTGGGCAGCTGTTCAGTTACATTGGTTAACATTTTTCTATGCGGAGAGGAATCCCACTGTCACCAGAAAACTGGAGATGTGCTGCATTAATAATAGTGGTGTGTCATTATATCACTATTTCATACATATGTTCACACATCTGGATTTACCAGGGGAGTTTATGCCATCACTGTCATGGCAGCTTACACATATCAGCCATAACATTGCAACCACTGATATGAGATCAGAATAAGATTAATCTTGTCACAATGCAACCTATCATCGGTGGGAATTATTGGGCAGCAATAGAACATTATGTCCTTGAAGTTTATGTGTTGGAACAAGGCAAAATTGGCATGCGTAAGAATCTGAGCAAATTTCGCAAGGGCAAAATTGTGATGATTAGACGATTGGGTCAGAGCCTCTCATAAAAACAGCAGTTCTTGTGGCCTACCAGAGAGGTTTAACTAATGAGCAAGCAAGGCGACAGGATGGGTGCACAGGGTTACCACAGAATCACTCCTGCAGCATCAATCTGATATAAAAGGTGTCAAAACACAGTGCATTGCAGAGCTTTTTTAGTGGCATAGGAAAACCTTCAAACTATGCTGCTTATTGTTTTAATGTTAGGGGTGATTGCTGTATTTCCACCCGGGCGAGGTGCTGCATGTGCTCCATATTGTCATTTGTGACAGCTAATCATGACGGATTGCTTATCATAGCCATAGACATCAACCGCGTCAATCTGACAGCTTCTACACAGGATCAGCTGAGTCAGGAAGAGATTCACCTTAATCTGTACCTTACCTTACCGTAAATGTAGCATATAAATGTAGCACATAAGGGAATATCCCAAGTTGGGATCGATAAAGTATGTTAAAGTCCAACTCCAAGGCCACAGAAGCACTTTTCTTTTTACAAAGGAGGGTTATAATTTATTACAAAGCTTGGGATGTATCGTAGTTTTCTATTTAAACGCGCTGCCTCACCTTTCCGTTAGAATGCAAGGATAAACCATATCCTTCCCTTCAGGTATTGTAAATATGCTTCATCCTGTCAAATTTTCAACAGCTCCTCTTCAAAATCAAATTCATGGTCAACTTTTCTACAAAAAAAAAACACCTACTGACCCAAAAACATTTCAATGCACATCTAGATGGATGTTGTATCATCAGCTTGAATCTTTCATGTATGTACATTGATTATGGATTAGACAGCTACAGGATATATATATAAGAGAGCTGTACTCTTCTATAAGAAAGAATGGTGATCGTCTATATGTGCAATTGTCAACAAATGCTAGGAAAAGAATAATAATACATTTCTCCTGCTCAGAATTATTGATATAGACCTCTACTGCTGTCCAATAAGTGATCTACATCTTTGCACTGGCTGGCCAGCCCTACGTTTGGATTACAAATGTAAACCTTTAGTCTAAAAAAACAACCATTTGGATCTGACTGATCTTTTATAGAGTTGACAAGAAAATATTGAGGACTGTTGTATATTGAATTTATATATATTTGTTACAACTGTCTCTCACCGATAATCCCACTGTCCCTGCTCTCCAGGGTTGAGGTGGGACTGGTGACAGAACCATAGGCACAGTCTCTGTTTCCAGCCTGACCAGGCATGGCAGGGGGGAGGGTGGAGCAGGGGCTGCCTGCCGGGGGTGAGGCAGTGCTGCTGGTTAAGGTGGAGCACGGGCTTATCCTCTGGTTCTGGTGAGACACAAACACACACACGCACACATTTTTAAGAGCTTGGTTTACAGCAAACAACACACAAAAGACAATATTGTTTGCAAAAAGCTCAACCCCACCCCTGCCTTCATGTCCTGCATACTCACAAACAAACAGCATAATAACACACTACAACACATTACAGAATAACTACACCCAACCACCAGATATTCTTTGCAGTAATGTTAATAAAACCTATAAAAAGCGCTGGTCATTAGGTGCAAATATACCTTACAAAACATTTTACTGCAGCTGATGAGTAATGCAGAAAAAAACAGAGGTGGTATACGTATCAGAGTCATGAGCTGGAATATCTAGTTGCAGGCAAACAGTCGTTCCCATTTTTTAAACAAAAGGGAGCGGCTTTCCAAACACCGGATTCTGTGCTGTCCTGTGGCACCTGGGTGGCGGCAGGACGTAGATTGATTCTACAAGTGGAGACATGTTATAACACAAACGCATCTTTAAATGGATTTGATAATCCTATTGTGGAGCCCAATAAAAGACAGCATTTGGTGAAAATGTCTTTTTAAATTCAATAACAGACCTATTGTCATGCATATTTTCTTCTTGCTTGCAACACACACACGCACACATAAACACACACACCTTATGAATACATATTCTTTACAGTCACAGCATGGTTTTGGCACCCTGAATTGACAATCCTCTTTATCGGCTCAGGTTAGGAGATAAGGGACGACGGGAGAGAAAACAGAAACACTCAGATGCCCACAGATGCTCCCTTCCGCTAACACACAGGTAGAGAAATCTTAAAGATATTCTTAGATATGATATGTATAAGTGCAAGACAAAAAAGGGATTGTATGCCTGTCAGAGTCTGAACCACATAAAAACATCTCTCCTGTGCTGTGGACGAGTTCAGGTGAGTGCTGATGTGTACACAGAGAGGGTAGTAGGGGTGAAGTGGTGCTCTGGGCTAAATCTAGTCTAATCTGCAGGAGGAAGACTGAGGGGACACACCAAGCTAGTACACACACCTACACACCAGTACAGTTACGAGTAAAGCCGCAAGGAACAATTATTTTATTATTGATTAATATGTCATTATCTGATGATGGTCTCCCGAAACTGAGGCTCAAACGGAAGACCTGGATGTTAATTAGTCATGTGCCCAAATTGGTCGCAGGAGCCGTGGCATCAAAGCTCTACTTCCACACATTGCATGTGTATGTGTGGGAGAAACAGGTACGCCGCAAAAGGCTTTAGTTGAAACAAGTACTAAGAAAACCTAATGCATTCTTTTGGTGATTCATTTCAATTATTTAGGTTGTCTTGTAGATGATAAGAAATTGTAAAAAAATGTTTTTGACAATTTCGCATTTGTCAAATATTTCGCGTAGGTAAAATGTTGGCTTATTTTACCTTACAAGAGTGAAAAACGCAAAGATATTCAAGATAGATATAGGTAACCAGGAGGCAGCGGATATTGGACAATAATGCTTTATGAATGATGAAACATGAAGACTAAAAGACTATGATGGCTTGCAAGTGATGCAATGGTGATGTACACACTCAGAGGTTCTCAGAGGTAGTGATGTACACACTCAGAGGTTCTCAGAGGTAGTGATGTACACACTCAGAGGTTCTCAGAGGTAGTGATGTACACAC
>VRLP01006794.1:0-25860 GCA_009660295.1 Lophius piscatorius | reverse complement strand
ATGTAATGACATTGCTCTAGTGCCTCTGATGTAATGACATGGCTGTAGTGCCTCTGATGTAATGACATGGCTCTAGTGCCTCTGATGTAATGACATCGCTCTAGTGCCTCTGATGTAATGACATGACTCTAGTGCCTCTTATGTAATGACATTGCTCTAGTGCCTCTGATGTAATGACATGGCTGTAGTGCCTCTGATGTAATGACATGGCTCTAGTGCCTCTGATGTAATGACATCGCTCTAGTGCCTCTGATGTAATGACATGGCTCTAGTGCCTCTGATGTAATGATGTGGATCTTGTGCCTCCGTCAGGCAACCATATGGCACTAGTACCTTAGTGACATAATGACGTGGCACTAGTGCCTCAGTGATACAATCATGTGGCTGTATTGCCTCTTTACTCAAAAGAGAAAAATCTAAATTGTTTCTCTGTAGTTTTACCACACATGGCTCCAACACCGTACTAGAAAAGACAGTCAGCTCTAGAACATGAATTAGGACCAATGTCTGGACCTGATCTCCTGCATCTGAATATTAAAAATACATCTTTGTTTTATTTGTGTCTTCGTTAGCGGGTCGCGCCGTCTTCAGCAACTTCCTGAAGTCCGAGTTCAGCGAGGAGAACATGGACTTCTGGGTCGCCTGTGAAGACTACAAGAAGACCGGAGCTTCCATGTTGGAGACCAGAGCCAAGCAGATCTACCAGCAATACGTGGAAGCAGATGCTCCGAACGAGGTACAGACTTAGATCGGATCAGCACGGATAAGAATAGTTCTTATTCACGGAGAGTCAGTGAGACACACCTGAAGCCGATTGTCAGCAAAGTTCTGAACGATCCGACCCGTCCGGTTCCTGATGTGAGGATCGAACCTGAAGGTTTTTCCTTCTCATTAGGGAAACATGAGGAAACGTTGGTGCACCGGTTCAGTTTACGACGAACAACAGACCAGCCATTACATTATAACCACTGACAGAGGAAGTGGATATCTCATTCATCCATTATCTTCAACCCGCCTATCGGGCTGGACCAGGGTGGGTCCCGCCTCCCGCCCAGTGACAGCTGGGATAGGCTCATTATATAAATAATAATAGATACCATAACTTTATTTATAGAGCACCTTTAAAAAAGAAACAATGTTTGCAACATTAAAAAGGTGGTAAAAAAAGAAACAAGGGAAAGTAAGGGAAGAATGAAAAGATGATAAAAGGTTCATAAAATACCACAATAAAAGGAAAATCCTTCTCTGTCTTACCTCAAACCCTCTCTCTCCTCTTCAGGTCAACCTAGACGCAGTGACCAGGGAGGAAACGCGGGAGAAGGTGGAGAACGCCGACCCGTCTTGTTTCGATGACGCTCAGAGGATGATCTACAAACTGATGGAGAAAGACTCCTACAGACGTTTTCTGATCTCTAAACTGATCCAGGATCTGTTTCAGAAACAGACCGCCGGTCCCCAGACCAAGAAAAGCCACGGCTACGCCGCCAGCAGGCAGGCGCTGGCCGGCGGCGCGTAAGCAGCGAGCCAAAAAACGGACGACCAGAAGAAGATGGCGATGACTAGAAATGTTTGAGAAGGTTGTAGTGACTAGAGTTTGGTTTGTTTTTAGTGACTTGCAGGTTTGTGACGTGTGGTGAAGAAATCTCTCATAATTCTTTGGTGGTTATCTGAGGGTTCAGAGTCGCTCCTAAATGTCTACTCGTCCAAAAACCAGAAGAAGGTTTCCATCCCTGCAGTCATCATCAGCTGCTGTGTGTTTGTCCAGAATCACATACTTCATGTTTTAACGACATAAATACGTACAGAGAACGCCGAAACGCCGAAACGCCGGCTCTGGCTGAGCAGAACGTCAAGTCACGACCGGGTTCACCCTGATCCTGACAGAACAGAACCAACCAGACACGCCTCCGGACTCCTGCTGCCACTGGATCAATGGAAGCGACGTGCTGATACGAACGTGTCATAAGTTTAAAAGGCACATATCAGTTGTGTCATGGTGATGATTACCAACTGATATGTCGCTGACGTGGAGAGAGGCGTTTTAAACACGACGGCTTAAAACGGTAAAAAAACAAAGATGGCCGTTCTATCAGCGCTAAACTTCCACTAAACTATAATAAACAAGCATGAAATAATCAGGATAGCCCTCCAAGAGAGAAATAAGTTTCTTTAAGCTCTTCCGGTTCATTTCAATTCTATTAAGTTGCTAAACAAAGAACATTTTTAATGTCAGTAATTTAAAGACAGTATTTAAGTGTGAGTAAAGCGGTTTCTTGGTTTGAAAAACAGAACAATGCCACTCACACAATGAGGCTGAATTTAACGTGTAACCATGGAAACAGAAATAAAAACAGTAAATGTCACTATATCGCAAAAAAAACAAAGAGATTTGGTTGTTTTGTTTAATAGTGTATGATATCTGACTCAGAGTTGGACCAGAATTGGAAAAGAAGCCAAACCGTAACCATGGAAACAAAACAAAACACAAAAAAAAGTAGAAGATTTTGTGAATAGTAAAAAGTGATTGTTGGTTGTTGTAGATCCTTTTGTTTCGTAAAATGCTAAATAATATTTGAGAGCTGCTCTTAAAAGGAACAAATCCAACGAAAAATTTAGGTTTCTAATCCTATATTGTAATCATGGAAACGCAAAAAAAAACAATAAGAGGATAAAAAAATAAAATAAAAAAAAAAGCACCAGGTTTAGTGGAAGAATAAATATGCATGTGAAAGGAAATAGTTAAACATCATAAAATAAAGTTTATTCACAGGCTGTAAACATCTTTGAATTTTGTTGGGTATATACGTGAGCTAGCATTAGCCATTAGCGTTGCATAGTTTCACACGTTCACGCAACAGATGCATGTGATTGTTCTCATTCCATCAAGAAACTCTCAAAGTCCATCTTTGTTCCACTCCAGTGGGAATTTGAGCATGCTGTAAAATCTCACGGTTGTTTCTCTGTTGCATGTCTCAGTAGGAGAAAAGGTCATTTTGTGACTCATGTGAAGAGGTCCCCTGTAACCGTTCTGTTTAGCTGTCGTATGTGTAAGATCATCGGACTTATTAAACAATGTCATTGCTGTATTTATATCCAAGAATATTCAAAGAAATAAAAATTTGATTGCTGGAATCAGTACTTTGTGAATCATGTTGAAGTTGATGAAGTCGACTTCAGGAGGCTACGTAGCTTTTGATTGATCTTTAGCGTACGTAGATTGGTTGGTAAAGCATCTGAAGAAAGCTTAAATCATCATTTATGCTTCCAGCATCTCAGATATTTCTGTTCCTAAAGAAACAGGTGACATAATCCGAGAGTATAATCTTAAGTGTTATAGCTATGCTGATGACACACAGCTCTATGTTTCAACTCAAACTTGGCGATAACGCCCTTAGTTCCCAACTGGGAACTACGGAGTCAGTAAAAACAGTATAATATTGAATAATAACTTCTGAAATCTAAATGAAGATAAGGTTGAAATATTCTAGTCGGCCCCAAAGCTGAAATATCTAAAGTCTCGCAAACGTTGGAATCTGTCTCCTGAGATTAAATAAGCAGAGAGCCGTGTCTTGGTAGGTCTAGTTCCAGTCCGGAGCCCGGACAAAAGAGGGGGGTTGTGTCAGGAAGGGCATCCGATGGAAAATCTGACAATCCGCTGTGGCGACCCCCTACAAAAACAGGGGAGGAGCGGAAAAAAGTTGCTCTACTCAGAATCTTGCTCTTCATTATATATAATGGTTGAACGATTTAACGTCAATTTGTGACCTATTGCACAACAAATTGCAATTTTTGGGGATGAATAAAATTTCAATTGAAGCCGCCTCCAGTGTGGATATAAAACATTATCTTCATGTTGGGATAGACGTCCTGGGGGGGCGCCACCAGAGTAGACCCCTTTAACCCTTAAACGTCCCGTTCAGCTGTTTGGTTGAGCTCATTTTGAGTCTCTATTTCTTAACCCCCTAATAAGGGTCTAATAGTTTATTACTTTCATGTTTTTATGAAATCAATTAAGTCCCCAAATAAAATAAGCAAAGTTTGTTTTTTTCTTTGTGAGAAAATTAAAGGGTTAATCAGCTGGAGTTTTGGGTCGTGCCAACATAATCATTAACCGGAATCATTTTTATTCCGGATCAGAGCGTTTATAAAGCACTTTAAAGACAAAAGAAAAGAAAAAAAGGACTAAAAACATCGGCGTGATAAACACTTTTAAAGTTCCAGTGTGTGAAATTTGGCTGGGGGGAGGCGCTGCTTCCTCTTCCTCTTCCTCTCCTGGGCTGCCGGAGGATTCTACATCTAAAAGTAGAATCTCGGTGTGGAAAGCCGAATGTTTGGCGCCCTTCTGCTTTTTTTTTTATTCATAAATAATAAGTCTGATTTTATTTGTCAAAACACGGCAACAACTCAAAACGCAAAAAAAAAAATCCCTCTCGCGGCGCCGGTACCAACATCTGGTCCCGATCTCTGGAGATGAAAAGGTGTTTTTTTTTCCTTTCAGATGAAAGTAAACACAAAACAAACACATTTATGAATATTATATTCCATTCATTCAAGGAGATACCCCTAAATACCCCCTACATTTGAAGCACTGCACCTTTAAATGTGACATCCAGCAGACGGGCTGGGTTGTGATCTAGGTAGGAGGAGCAGGTGGAGTCCTGGTCATTATGTTACGGTCGAGGTTCAAGCAGTCTTGGAGTTCCCGGCTTGAAGTCATCCTTCATGTGGGTGGCGATGCGTCCGTCCTTCCGTTCAGCACCAACTTCGGACCTCTGGGCTCATCAGACCCAGAATTCTCATCTCTTATCAGCTGATGTATCATCAATCATTCAGAACCAGCGCTGGAGGCTTTAGCCTCTAACCACAGATGTTATAAAGTCCAGTCCGCTGCCATCCATCATCCTCCATGACATCCGTTCCCTCGTGTTTCTAACTCAGACGATGTGAAAAAGCTGAAATCGCCTCCATCAGAATTTTAATATTGATATTAGTAAAGGTTGAGAACATGTTCTGTCCGGCCGCCGGTCCAGTTCTTACAAAATAAACATTTCTGCGAAGGGAAAAGCCTTGATTTCCCCACTGTGGAGAAATTCTGACCCGGAGTCAGATTTGTTTTAATGTGACTGATGTGTCTCTCCTCTTCCTCAGAGGGGAGTTAGGGGGGGGGGGGGGGGTCAGGGGGCTATGGTTATGTATCAGGTGGGTCTGTGTCATCAGCCCATTTTAAGATTCACCGACTCCATCACTCCATTAAGTTCTGTGTATGACAATGAGAGATGTTCAAAAGTACCGACCCGTTTGTTTAAAAATTCCTTCATCAAGCCGTCTTATTGTAATAAGTCTGACTCATTTTCCACTTATCCACTCCCCCAAAGCTTAAGTCAACAAGACGGAGAAAACTGTCACGGATCAGCACTGACCTTCCAAGGCCTTGTGTAGGTTTTTGTTTTCACAGCCGGAACCGCTCTGTGGGTTCTGACGTCTTTCTGTCAGAATCAGCTTTAAGTTTTACAACAATTTCTACTGCGCTGGTTTTTCTGAGGGACCACAGGGTCGTCTTCACTCTTTGTCATCCTTCCGTAGGCCACTTTTGGTAGGATCTAACCGCTGCAGACCAGGACCTCCCAGCAAGACCTGCAGTTCTGACCCATTCCATCTGGCAGTCAGAACTTTGCCCCTTGTCCAAGTCACTCAGATCCTAACGTGAGATAATCATGTTATTCTGACATGTCAGTGGTTTTAATGTTATGGCTGATGGATTTATGATGAACCTGGGTTTGCTAAAAATCAGTGGCTGCCGGTAACTCTCTCTCTCTCTCTCTCTCTCTCTCTCTTTTCAAACTCAACTGGTCATGGCAGTAGGCCGTCCACCCTGATTCTTGGATCTACTCGAGATTTCTGCCTGTTAAAGGCAGGTTTTTTTTCCTGCCACTGTCGCCAAGCGCTCCTCACGGAGGGAATTTTTCCTCTGAAGGACAATTAAATAAAGCACCATGAGTAAAAAAACAGTTGTTGTGAATTGGCGCCATATTAACCACAATTCACTCCAGAGGGCCCGCCCCCTCTCCTAGAGGCGGAGCTCTTGAACGTTTCTTGGTTTTTGACATTTTATTTTTAAAAAGGGAAGTTGAAGGTTGATTAGTGATTTCGGGTTTGGGTTTTATTTAACTGAACTTTGACTCCAACAGCGCAGCTGGCCGTCCCTGGGAGTGGGAAGACAGGGGGCTCAGAGTACGCTGGGTCTAGGTTTTCCCTCGACGGGGGACCAAACGGTCCCAACTGTTTGGTTGCTGCTGGTTGACTGGGACTCGCGGATGAATTCGGTCTTTAAATTTGTTCCTGCCAAGAATGGATGTCAGATGACATTATTTACAGAACCAGTACGTAAGCGATGATGAAATCTCATTAAGCTCTTGAACATGGGTCCCACGGCGACCACGACTATCTGAACCCCATTTCATGGTCAAACTTCTCAGAGCAAAAAAGTGGACCTTAAGAACACTCGGTTCTGAGAATCAGCAGAAATCTGTCAGGAGTCAAGGAAGAAAGTCAGACAAGGACAAAATCCAAAACTTTATATGACTGAGCGTCAATGATTCCCAAAATGTGGGTCACGTCCCTCTGGTGGGCCATGAAGGTACTGCAGTCATGATTCAAATCACTATAAATACTTATATTTTAGCAAATAAAGCCACTAAAACAACCAAATGAGATTAAAATTGTGTTTTATTCTTCATATATTTGACCTTTTTTCTAAGCACATTTCTGATTTTCCTTTCATTTGAATTGTGAACTCCGATTAGTTTTTGGCTTAATTTGGACGACTTACATTTACTTAGAGTTTAACTAAGTCCAGATTTACCTAATATGAACCGCCTGGATGGGATCCGACTTGTTTTTAACATCTTTTGCTGTGATTTGATGTTTTTTGACCCTTAATTCCCAACATCACGTCACAAAAACTAGCTAACTGTATTTATCTCCATTATGGAGTCGCTATGGGATTTGATCCCAGAGCAGACTGCTGACATCATAGAAAGAGTTATACTGGCTACACACTAGAGGATAAAAGGCCTGATTTAATGCACGATTTGGGATCGAGGGCTTTCCGGGGCTGGACCCTATCCGTCGGGGACGACAGCGTAGGACTAGTTGGACTGATATATTTTAGGCTTTGTGAAACCACGAAATCCTGGATATGTTGTGGTCCGGGCCTCTTTTTTTAACCTCCAGAATCTGTCATACGTCCCAACAGGAGAGGCTGAAAGAAAACTCTGAAAGGACGTAGAAGACCATTTAACATGTGAGCTAAACAGCCATTACATTATGACTAATCATGTCTAACTGTGGCCTTTTAACAACACTTTTACCTTCATCGCATGACTGGGATTGGACCTCCGCCGACTCTCAGACGGGTTCACCTTGCTGACCTTGAAGACCTTAAGTCCGTTTGCCGCCGCCGCCTTCTCGCTCACTCCTGTCTATTTAAGGCAAACGTTTGAGGATGATGACGTAGCGTGCGGGAAATAACCTGGTTTATGTAAAACTGCACATTTAGCCTGATCAGACGGGGAGTGTGAGCCAGCAATGCCTAAATATTTAGGTTCTGATAATTCCACCCGCCCGCTTTGCTGCTTAGTAAGGAACAGAAATAGAGTCAAACACGCCTGAATAGTTGGTTGTTCTTTTTTTGTGTGAAAATCTGTAAAAGTGCTGGGGTTAATATTTCACCAGGAGCCGTGTCCGAGGCTCTGAGACAGGATTTGTGCCCCAGGAGGTTTTCCATCCTGGGTTTACATTCATTCTGGGTTTTTACTGCCTCGTTGGAACAAACAGGTAGAGCAGCTCCCTTTTTAGAAAACTCTCCGCTGAGGAGGAATGAATCTGTGTTTGCAAAGATTCAGACACGTTCTGATTTGAGGCTGATGTACGTCGGTCGGTGTGAGTGTGAGAAGTTCAGAAGAAGGAGATGGATCCACTGTGGAAGGTCCGCCTGTCCGTCATCTCAATCATACCAGCCTTGGAGCCCTGAGCAACAAACGTCTGAGTTCTGTTAGATTGTTCTGATATTTCATCTTTCTTTGTCGTTTTTGAGCTGCTCCCCCTCGGGTTCGCCTCAGCGGATCAACTATTTCCATCCATAGGCTGGTACCCTAACGGCTAACAGAACCAGTGATGGTATTTGTTGACCAGAGCCCCATTGGACCCACTTTGGAAGTCTGTTTCATGTTGCGCATATTCATTTGGTTAAGGTTATATGACCTTTGTATCTATCCGGGCTTGGTACCGGCACTATAAATACACAAGTTTGTGGGCCCTTGTGGGTTCTGTTCTGATATTTCATGACTAAACATGAAAACATGGACTTTTCCAAAGTTAAAATTGATTGGAGTTTATTTTGGGATTTATTTGGATAATCCAGACGGCAGAGAAACAATGAAATGTGAAGATGATGCAAAATTCTTCAGTCAGAAGAGATACGATTAATGTATTGGTGCCGATGGTCCGACAGTTTATTAAGGCAAGAAAACTTTATTTATGCAGCACATTTCAGGAACAGGAAGGGCATCCGGCATAAAATCTAGCAAAACAGCTGGATGAATCCAGAGTGGACCCTTAGGCGAGGTCCTTGGTGCTACCAGCCTATCCAGCCACATCCAGTGCCGGTCCCAAGCCCGGATAAATGGGGGCGTTGTGTCAGGATGGGCATCTGACATAAATGGCCAATCCATATGCGGAATAAGACGGTCCGCTGTGGCGGGAAAGAGCCACTGCCTTTCTGTAGATGGTCCATCTGCAGTGTCTAAAACCTGTTTTTGGTTTCAAAGAAAACATTCATCCATTTTTTAAAAAAAAAGTGCTTTTGCCAATATTAGTACAAATTAGAAAAGCCATTTCAAGCATCGACGCCCTTAGATAGAACTCCCTGTGACACAAAACTGACATATTTAAGAGATTCATCCGCCATTTCCAGTACCGAACCGGGCTGGTAATGATCAGGCCTCAGTGGTTCCAGTCCAGCCGGAACCAGTTCTTTGTGCGTTTTGGTCGATTGTGTTTCTAAAGGGGCGGGGCATATGTGTAAGAGAACCTTTATTTTTAGCAGCAATCAAAGAGGTTTGAGCAGTTTGAGGTTTGTCTAATCAGCATTTTCTCTTCTAGATACTTAAAGAGGTCGGATGAAGAGATAAATGTTCACCATTCAAGAACGACAGCCGGTGCCAGATGAATGATCCGAATCTTACGGGCCACTCCGACGCGTTCTAGCGGGTTGAGTGGGACCTTCCACCTCTCTAATGTAGCAACAGCTCTTAAATTAAGATGCCTGTGTCTGATAAGTGCGTTTTTTTTTTCAGTTTGACCTTTTCAATGATATACAGTATGCCTCAGCGGTTTGTCGCCGCGAGTACTCAGATGTTTCCAGATGAGGAATCGGCTGTAATGTCTTAACTGCATTTCCATTGATCAAACACCTGAAGAACATGAACCCATTTAAGGCAGAAGAGTTTAACGAGGTGAAAGTGAAAATTGTGCTGGTGCTTTAATGCATCAGTTTAATAGAATTAAACCATTTACTTTAGTGTTTTCTACAGTTTCAGACGCCGTTTGTAAAAGACGTGCTGATTTTTTACAGCAGCATTTATCTCCGAATGTTAAATATTAATCTAAATGTTGATTAGATATCGAAATATCTAAATGTTAAATATAACTGTAAATGTTAAATATGAATCCAAATGTTAAATCTGTTTAAAGATTTTCAAATTTAGATTTAATATTTAGAATTAACATTTTGATGTAGATTCAATATTCAGATATAACGTTTACATTTAGATTTTACATTAAGATATTACATTTAGATTCATATTTAATATTTAGGTTTGGATTTAAAATTTAGATAAAACATTCAGATTTAACATTTTTCCTTTAGATTAATAATTATATTAACATTTAGATTTAGAGTTAACATTTAGATATAATATATCGATTTAACATTTTTCATTTAGATTAATAAGTATATAAACATTTAGATTTAGAGTTAACATTTAGATATAACATTTCGATTTAACATTTAGTAGCTCTTTACGTAGCTCTAAAGGAATGTGTCTGTTTCAGATAACTCAGCGTCCACAATCCAATCCAAGAAATTTCAAAGATAAGAAGCAGAACAACCAGATGAAGGTGAAGGGAAAACACTGAGCAGCAGGTAACCGGGTCTCTCAGACCCGATGGACCCGGCAGGTAAACTGACAGTGATTGATGGTGGTGGCCGGTTCCTCATGGTTTCTTATTTCTCCAAATGTCTTAGGGGACAAACTGCAACCTAATGTCTTTGTCTTGTCTTTAGATCACCTAAGTTTCCTGTTTGTCCGACTGATAACTTTAAAGTAGGAGTTATGTGAAGCCAGACTTCTGAAGAACTCTCTGCTCTCCCCTCCATCGACAGAATACTGACCTTGAGGAGAAAGATTCAGACGAGGAAAATCTCAAGTTTGGACCACTTCCTGTCGTCCGGCATGTTTGTATTACCGCTGAAAACAACCCGTAGAATCTGAGGTTGTGGAGGCGGAGTAAGAGTAGCAGGAAGTGTGCAACTTTTAATGTCGTCGTCTTTGACGGGTTTTTATTCTCCGTATTGTTTAATTCTATTTGTGAAAGTCAATGACGACAAGAGCAGGAGACATCGTACAAAGTACAAAGAAAAGTTACAAAAATGTAAAGAGCAGACAGGGGTATGACTTTCAAATGGGGGTCTTGACCCCCAAACAAATTTAAGGTCTGGTATGGAGAAACACCTGGAGAGAAACACCTGGAGAGAAACACCTGGAGAGAAACACCTGGAGAGAAACACCTGAAGAGAAACACCTGGAGAGAAACACTGTCGGCCTTTTCCCTTTTTTTTCAATACTCCCGAAAAGTCGGGGATATTATCGTCATCTCCGACGCTGCAGATCCCTCGTGTTAATCGTGCGATCAGAAATATCTTGTACATCAGATTTCTTGTGTGAGGAAGAACTGCATTGATTTTGGAAACAGTCGGTTGCAAATTTCTGGCCATATTGTCTCAACTTTTGGTTGAGAAAAGTTTTAAAGTTCATATTTTACTCACTAGGGGGAACTTACGAACAATGGCTTGTATTACATCGGTCATTTTGGGGGGTATTTATACCATAATTATCGGTGTAATCATGATATAAACGAGATAATTATTTCCTTTCCGATGCAGTGACTTAAAGGGAAAAGTTGGCAGAGGTTGAAAGTGTTGATCAGAACAAAGACCCACATGGACCCGTTGGTCCTGGCGCACTGCACCAGCTTCTGCGATGATTGTGTTCAGCGCTGACATTTTCCTCTTTAAAGACGTAAACGCAAAAACACGACAACAAGACGGGCCCAGAAAAGTGATTTTCTCTTCCCCTGCTGTCACAGAAGGAAACATTCGGACTCGGGGGAAGGGAAGCAGAAGAGCTCATGTTCTAGGTGAGGCGGCTGTTTGTGTTTTTTTTCCTGGCCGGCAGCTGTTAACACAAACCAGATCCAGTTCAGGTTGGAGCCCTCGGCTCGGATCAGAGCCTCGCTGCCTGTAACCAACTTACTGCTGGATGTTCGCCGCCTGCCTTCCTCACTCCTCGCTGCTGTCTGACCCGCAAATGAAACCCTGGCAGGACGATAATTTGATGGAGCATGCGAGGAAGCACGTACGCTCTGACATCTTACCTCTACATCCAGGCGGGTCACTCCCCCTCAGGCCGCGGGTCTGGATCTCTGATCGCATCTCCGAACTTTTTCATCACCGACGCCGCAGGGGTCAAAGTGATTCACATCAACGGTGTCTGCTTTCAGGTTTGCCAACATCTGTGGCTCAACCGCCGCCTCGTGACGCTGATGCGCCGTTGGGTTCTTCTAGGAGTTCTGTACCGCCCCGACATTTAGATTTCTACTCACTGTAGCTGAGCAGGATCTTCTCCTCTCGACCATGAGGGTCCAAAGATCACGTCATTCATTCCTGGTTTCATTTCTGAGTTGTTCCCCTTGAATACGGAAACCGGCAGCTGGAATGTTTACACAAAGTCGGGCCCACGCTGTACGATTTGAGCCCGGTTGGCACTTCCAATTTGCCACAGGACTGCCAGGCCATCTGACGGTGTCAGGAAAAGTTGTTTGTTGCTCAGTGTACGCGGGGTCACGACGGCCGATAAGCGGTCCCCCTACAGGGGTCGGACCATCGGAGGGTTTTCTGGCGTGTCAGAAATGTTGGCGAGGTTTCGACCCGATCGGCTGATGTTTCCGGTGGAATCGAGCCGAAAGAGTCGCATTTGACTCAGATCTCAGTTTTGAAGCTCACATGGAAAGTTAAGAAAAACTTCATGTGATGTGAATAATGTTATTCAGGCAGCGTTTGTCCAGAGTAGGAAGCTACGGGAGGCAAAAACAGCGACAGAGGCAGATTCAAGCTTTGACCTGCATATAAACGCAGCTGCACGGAACCGTAATCCACACCTCTGAAAATCCATCAGCACCAACGATGGGCGAAATAATAACTCTGAGGCCAACTGGCCCGCCTCCCGTTGCTGAAACACACAGGAGGCTTGATTGGCAGAGTCGGTGCGGCTGAGGGCGCAGCAGGTCGGCGGCATGAGGGGCTGATAAGGAGCAGGTGTGAAGGCCGGCTGGTGGTCAGGTGAGAGGTGAGTGAATGTGAAAATTGAGGGTCAAACCCCTGACACAATCACAGCTGGTGGATTCAAAAAGGACGGACAAAAAAGTTACAACCATCCAGGAGGCCAGATGTTTTCATCATCTGTGTGTTGGCTTCTATTGGACGGCTGTGAGAAGTTTTAATCAAAGTCTGCTGACGTGTTTTTCAAGAACCTCGGTGACGAGGAGGAGGAGGAAGAGGAGGAGGAGGAGGAGTGGAATCCAGTTAACATTTTAACTTTTCAAGAGACGTTTTCTGTAACTTCATGGAAGGACGGATATCATCCAGGCAAAAAACAGACGTTTGGCTGTTTTTCAACTCGGGTCCATTTTCTGTATCAGTTCAGTTAAACTGAAGCGCCGACCCGCTGATGATAAGCGAGGTGAACCTGCAGGGACGCGCATAGTAACTGATTACTCACACGAGGTAACAGACTAATCACACGTAGTAACAGTTTACTCACACTTAGTAACAGATTACTCACACAATAACAAATCATTCATTCATTTAATGCGATTACTCACACATAGTAACAACTGATTCATACATAGTAACAGATTACTCACACATAGTAACGGATTACTCACACAGTGTTACAGATTATCACACTAAGTAACAGATTACTTATACATAGTTACATATTACTCAAACGTAGCAACAGATTACTCACACATAGTCACATATCACTCACACTTTGTAACAGATTACTCAAACATAGTCACATATTACTCACACATAGTAACAGATTACCTATACATAGTAACAGATTACCTATACATAGTAACAGATTACTAACACATAGTTACAGATTACTCACACATTTAGTAACATATTAGTCAAACATAGTCACACATTACTCACACATAGTAACAGATTACCTATACATAGTAACACATTACTCACACATAGTTACAGATTACTCAAACATAGGAACAGATTACTCAAACATAGTAACAGATTACTCACCATTAGTAACAGATTACTCAAACATAGTAACAGATTACTCACACTTAGTAGCAGATTACTCATACATAGTAACATATTACGCTCACATAGTAACTTGATTACTCATACATAGTAATAGATTACTCACATTTAGTAGCAGATTACTCAAACATAGTGACATATTAATGGCGGAGGTGGAGGTGATGAGGATGAAGCTGCCACACATGAGAGAACAAGGAAGCCCAAAGAGAAGACGTGTGGATGTGGTGATAGAGAGGACATGTCGCAACTATTCCCGAGGTCCACACAAGTCAAGATCACATCTATGGAACGACTTTTTCCACTTGATTGTACCTTTAACAGCAGTAAAAATAACCAAACAGATATTCGTATGTCGACCGACACAACCACTGGGTGGAGCTTTGCCAGCGGTGGATCTCGTCCTGCCAGGAACGGAAACAACAGACTGTTTGACTTTCACTCAAATCACTTTACGACGTATTTATGAAACATCCTGAAGCCCAGAAAACCTTTTTGCGGCTGCGTGAGGAGTGCTGCCATCTTCGGAGAAGAGCCTAGGGAGCATCCAGCTTCCTGTTTGCACGCACACGTTCGCTTCCTTTTAATGGCGCCATAAAACTTTTACGATCTCAATCCATCAAGACGGACTATTTTAGACTCTAGCAGACAAATATTTTCCTCAAGTCAAGATAACAACCTGTCTGTAGAACTCTACGTAGATGTTGGTTGAAACGGAATCCAATGACTCGACTGATTCAGGAGAAACAACCCATTTATTAATATTACGGAAAACATTAGTGCGAGGAAAGACTGGATTGATTTTGGGAGAGGTTGGTTGTATATTTCCAACACTATTGGAGCTTTATATTTAAACGTTTTTTGGGCAATCATTTCTTAAGTGGAGATTTATCTATCATATATTATATTTTACTGGAGTTGTTCATATTTTACCCACTAGGGGGATTTCATTTTTTTTTTACACACGGTCAATCAGGGGGATCGCCGGTATAATACAGGGGATTGGGGGCTTTTGGGGGTTACACCCTTGCTGTTGGTGATGACGGCGTAAGTGTAGTTCGTAAGTAACCTTTCATACAAAAGAGTCTTTACGTTAAGAATGAGGAAATGAATGAGTGAATACGACAGCAAAGATGAAAATACAAAACTGAAATATGAGAAATATCTCTGACCTCCTTCAGGGTCCAAATGCATCCGACCTTTTCCATATTTCTTCCTCTCTGGAGCTTCTGCTGCGTCTCCATCAGAACTGATGTTTTTATTCTTTGTTATTTTAAACTTATCGTTTCATGTCGAGGAATTACAAAAAAAAAATATATAATCAATCTCAATAAAAGTTTTCTATGGAGAGTTTAAAGGATAATTTGAAGGAATTCCAGAAGCCTGAGGATTTAAAACTAATATATTTTATTACTATTCTATGATTTGACTTTGTATTCTAAATCCACAGGTGGCGCTAACGTGCTAATGTATCCTGCATGCACTAATAAATACAGAGAGGACGACCGCTAACCAGACCTCACGGCCTTAAACCATATATAATTTATTATTATATTAATATATTATCATTTATTTGTGTAAAAAATAACCATTCTTAAAAACAATTTTAATATTTTGAAGGAAGGAAATAGACTTGATATGTTTCGTTGAGTTCTAGGAGATTAAAACTAAATACGTGACTCTGGCTATCTTTTAGTTCTCCTTTAGATTTAAATATTAGTTTATCAGCTTATAAGGCAATATTATAACATGGCCTTGCCCAGCATTTATATAGTGTTTTATAATTCTATATTTTAATACATCGCATTTATTATATTTATAAATATTTTTTTATTTTATTGATCTTTTTTTTAAATTTTATTTTATTATTTTACTTTTTATTTCTTATACTCTATTAACATTTTATTGTCTATTTATAAACACTTTATTTTGTGCAATTTGTCATTTCAATATTATTATTTCATTATTATTATCAATTGTAGTATTCTCAATATTATCTTTTCATTATTATTAATAGTAGTATGATAAATATTATTATTTTATTATTATTCATAGAGATATTCTTCTTATTTTACTTCCTATTTTATTATCTCCAAATTCATCTTAGCCCGCTTTATGAATAACATTTGATCGATTGGTCCGTGAAGCACCTTTAGCATCATTTGACATCATTTTTCGATACCACTCGTATTTTTCTGCACGGGTGTTTTGTAGACTTTCGTTGCAGTCTTATGTGAAAAACTTATTTTCTAAATAAATAATCTCATGAAGAAAAACAAAGTGACAATTGAAAGTTCTGTGTTTTTCCTTTTATATCAGTTGAAAGGCTGGGACGGGTCCGGACCAGCTCAGAGCCATGGCTTCCATTTTTGTACGTACGAATAACTTAAACACAATCGATTGTAGATAGACAATATTTACACGTCAAATAAATACATCTTCAGGAATTGTATGCATATATATATTTTTATGTGGTTCCAAAACGTACATGTGAGGCTACATTGGATAATGCATACTCAGCACTTTTCAAGTCCTCATCGATTTTTCTGTGAAGTGATTGTTTGGAGCTCGACCTCATGACAGCAGACTGGCCAATCCCTGCCACAATCAAGCCTAAACCGATGTGTTTGACATCAATATCAATATTTTAAAACATCTTTGGGTCATTATGCTGCCTTCACATCAAACTGGGCGCAATTTTTTTTTCGAGTAAAGCCAGTTCTTTTTATTATTCATAAACTCGAGTTTAAAAAGTTCAACTCGAAAAAATTCGCCAAAACTGTTGCTGTGATTCTCCAAACATCAGGACTAATCGGCTGGCCTCCAGTCGTGATGCGGAAATGACAGAAACAGGCTAATTGTAGCTGTAGGTGGATACCTGGAGATGGACGACTTTTCCCACTTAAAGAGATCGGACAAAAAAGGAGAACGCGAAAAGTTTAAAAAATTCAAAGTCGTAATTCATTCATGTTTGATGAAGGGGTTCTTGATATAATTCGTACTTTTGGTGTGAAAACAGCAGTACTGAGTTGAAAGTCCACTTTTACCGGGACCGATAAGGACTTATGAGGTGCTGAATATATAGATATTATACAATATTCTTGTGCTGGTTAAGACATAAATGTTCATGTTGAAGATTAAACAGCATCAAAGAGTTGATAAAAGCACAGTTTATGATCACTTATAATCACTTAATGTATATATTCAGGACACATCGACATAGCCCATCAACAAAAACACACCATCACAACTTCCTATGTGCCAGTTTAGTGTAGTTAGATGAAAGCGGTATGTTTTACAGTATTTGATAGTAAATAATCACTCGTGGTTGACCTGACACAAAACAACAAAACAACAAAAAACAAGAAACAAGTATGTAATGAACATGAACGTGTGACTATATTTACCTACGTTTCCTTCAGGACTCTGATTTTATATTTTCAGTATGATATGAACCATGTTTTGCAGTATTATCACTGTTCAGTGCCGACATTCTTCAGGTTCTGTCTCCCATGTTGTTAGTTCGCACTAAAACCACGTAGAGACTTCTGGAGGCTACATTCACATTACAAGCTTGAACTTTTTTCACCTTAATGAGTCACATCTTTAAATCTGTTTTATATTGGCCCAGAGGAAAGATGCACTCACTAGTGAATGAACTGTCAAGATAACAAACCAGACGAGGCTTGTAATGTCAACGTAGCCCAGCTTAAGTCCAGCTTTGGTCGTGTTACATGGGAAACGGAACATTCTCTGCTCGTTCCCTTTTCTGAGTTTCCCTCCCACTTGATTTTCCCATCTTAGCAACTTGCTGTTTAGTGGTCGCCATGGAGCCGGACCACCGAGCCAACCAGTCAGCACTGCTCTCAAGGATGACTCCCGACCCCGCGCACAAGAACCGACAGAAGTTTTGGTGACTATCCAAACTTCCTGTCGTATGTGAGCTTGAGGAGAAGGGACAATAAAAAGAATATGTATATATAATAATGATGAGTCATGCTTCAATAACCGTCGAGGCTCCACGCGAAACATCTATTTGGTCCTTCTTGGAATTCAACAAATAAAATGTCATTATGTTTAGAGTTCTCCAATGATCGCCTCAAACAGACTGAAGATTTGCATGAGTCATGTTATTTCCCAGTACTTAGAGTGCTACTAATATATTTTTGGTCTACTTGGGAAAGTACTAACATGTCTTGACATTTGTCTTAAAGAGACTTTTCATGTCTGTGGGAAAGGAAAGACAGCCCAACATCTCTGCACACGTGGGATAAATCCTCCGGTAAAGTAAGCTCAACTTAAACCTGCATCATCGGTAAAAGGTTTCAGCTCTACTGAGCGCCGCTTCAGGGTTTAAGTCGAGCTTACAGTGACGCCTCGCAAAAAACCCCCCCCGACATATGCATTGTTTTAACGTTAAGATATGGCCGGCCCAGTGGAGCTATGTGTTTATTGTGCTAACCTCCATTAATCAGAGGTTAAACATATCAATTCAGATACTGCCTAGGAGAAACATGTACCTTCAAAATACCTTTTTTGTTGCATTCCTGCTGCCAATCAGAATACAGACCAATTGTCCATGTTTTGTCCCGATATCTTTAAGTCTAACTTTACGCTAGGCGCTGGATTTCATTTGTTCAACTTATGTGCTGTTCTTTAAAGTTCCTGGGAAAGTGCCGAATCTGAAGATTAGTGCTCTGAAAAACTTCTATGCAGCTATAATTATATCTTCGAGAAAGTCGCGGATATTATGGAATCGTCATCGCAGAGCTCTCGGTTTAACGCGATAACCCAAAAAAAACATTTCATAGATCATTTTCAAATGCTATACCTACTTAGACTGTAGTAAGAGGAAGAACTGGTGTGATTATGGGAAAGGTTAGTTGTATATTTTTGACTCTAGGGGGAGCTTTATCACAAAAGAGTTTTCGAGCCATAATTTCTAAATTTTTGGTACGATTTAGTCAAAAGTCGGAGTATATCAATCAACTCAAAGATATGTAATTGTATGTATCATATTTTACTATACTAGTTCATATTGTATAATCCACAGGGGAAGCTTTACTCTTTTCACAAAAAGTTTTTTGGACATGACTTCCTACTCGTTTGTCCAATTTAGTCCAAGTGATGTCATAATTTGAGTAGTTCAATGAGAGGGGTTGTTTGTAAAACGCAGGGGATTGCGGGCTCTTCGGGGATATCACCTTGCCGTAATGGATGCCGGTTTAGGCCTAGTTGTTCCCAGTTCTTATGGTGTGGATGCAATCAAAAGGGACTTGGAACCATGTTCTTAGATGTATGAAAAGGTTCCTTTGATACATCCTTTCCCACCCAGCTGGTTCCAGGACTAGTTCGGCGCAAGAGCCTGACTGAGCACCAGTTCTTTGATTTTCGATAGCCTAAGGACCAGCTCCTGGCTCTCAAAACTGGTGCCAGACGAGCACCAACTCTTTGCTGGTCTAGAGCCCAGGACCAATTACGTCATACGTTGACGTAATGGCGTGGCTCCGACTTAGCTCCTTGTCTATGGTACACCAAACAGGTTCTTAGGAGGTGTGCGGGTTGAACTGACTAAGCACTGGCACTAGCACCAGCACCAGCTCCGAACTAGCACCAGGTTATTTTTTGGTGGAAAAGGGGTTTGATTGCCTACAGCCGTGTCGGTCATTCAGGTGAGAATAACAGGAAATGGGCGGGGGGTCATTCTTTGTCTATGCTACATAATGCATGGCAGTCAATGGGCTCAGGATTACACAAAAGTACACAAGCAATGAAGCTGATACACAAGGTTAGATCAGATGATGTAGGATAATGGCAGGAACATGCACACAGACATCCAAAAGCTGAAGAACCGAAGAAACGATTTGTGTGTTCTTCCGAGAAACATTTTGATTCTATTTTGATCTGGATGTAATTTGTGTGTTTTCCTGTTTTTCAACGTATACTTAAAGCCAATCAGGTATTCAAAGCCACTATTGACCGCTGAGGTCAATCAAGGGTTCTACTTTTAGAATATAGATTATAAAGTAAAAAAACAAACAGACTGATCAGCCGTAACATTCTAACCACTGTCAGGTGAAGTCAAAGTAACATTGATTATCTTGTTACCATGGTACTTGTCAGTGGATGGGATATATTAGGAATCAAGTCAATACTTTATTTTCCTGAAGTCCATGTTGGAAACAGGAAAAATGGACAAGCATAAGCATCTGAGTGACTTTTATAAAGGCCAAATTGTGACAGGTAGATCAGAGCATCTGCGGAACTGCAGGTCTCGTTGGGGGTTCCTGGTCTGATGTGGTTGGTAGCTACCGCCATGTTCTAAGATAGGACAGCAGGTCGCCGAGCAACAGGTTCATTGATGCACATTGGGAGCTACTGTAGCACAAACTGCGTTAAAAATAGTTAGTGTCAGCTTTGATCAAATGGTGTCAGTGCATCACAGAGCTTTTGTGGTTTTAATGTTATGGCTGATAGCTGCGTGTACTGTATGTGTGTATTGGGTGGGGAGGTTGGGCTTTTCCAAAAGTCAGTCCCTCTTTAGAGTTACGTTCAGAATTTAATTTGTAAATTTGAATTTCTCGCCTTTGTCGTTTGGATATTCCGCAAAATAAAAGTCTTTGCTTCTCAATCCGTCTTAAACAGTCGTCGTTTATTAGAAATGTTCAATTAAAGAGGGCGTTTCTTATGATTTTCACGTGAGCTAACTGATGTTTGAAACCCCCCCACCACGGCTCCTCAGACTCCACTCAGGCTTAGTTGACCAGGAGATCCTGGAATTGCTCGGATCGGAGGAAACGACCGAAGGAGTCGTTCTCCATCAGGGTGAAGATCCTCTTTTGGGCCAGGTCAAAGGTCGCAGGGGAAAGATCCACCAGGTTTCTGAGGGTGATATCCTTGGTGAGGTGGTCAATGTTCACCTGTGGTGGGCGGGACAACAGGACATGTCAGAAACGAGGGTCATGAAAAACTGACTGATCAGCCATAACATTATTAGGTTAAGTCAGAATAATCAATCAGGTAGTACAAATTAAATAGATTTTTCATTTTCACTGATCTTTAATCTTGATCTAGGTCAACTCAGAA
Organism: Lophius piscatorius; assembly: GCA_009660295.1. Classification (NCBI taxonomy): domain Eukaryota; kingdom Metazoa; phylum Chordata; class Actinopteri; order Lophiiformes; family Lophiidae; genus Lophius; species Lophius piscatorius. The sequence goes on along the minus strand of VRLP01006794.1, from coordinate 5,093 downwards.
TGTTTGTAGGAAAAAAACAAGGGAAACTCAAATAATTTATACCATTTAAGGTAAGACGACTTTTTATTCATTTGCTTCTTATTTGAAGCAGCCAGCTGTTATGTTTATTCCAGATGAGATACAAACAGAAGTTAGTCCTGTGTGCCAGATTTCTCCAGAAGAGGTACGTACCAGAAAACCTGCTGTTTACAGCAATGGCTTCGAAACGGACTGTAATTCAAAATAAATTCTAAGTGTTGATACATTTCTGTCTGGTATCAGAATAAATAATTACTGCCGTGGAAAAATGGACAACAGGACATTCGACTTAATAATTTAAGCTTTGGTAAAGTGACACTAAGCCTAAGCTGTGGTCCCCGTCCCCGAAAAGTCCCCGACCCCCTGCGTTGTATGAGCAATCCCCCTGATTGATATCCTCAAATTATATATGATACATGATGGATCTCCTCGAATCGACTCATCTGCACCAAATTTGGACAAAATCTGACCAGCGGTTGAGAAGTTATGGCCTGAAAACTTTTGGAGATAAAGCGCCCCCTAGTGTCTGAAGTTTAGAACTGACCGTTCCCTAAATCAATCCAGTTCTTCCTCGCACTAAAGTTTAGTTGTGTATGCTGTGTTGTTTAAATTGTTAATATTGAATCTGTAACTCTGTTTTATCCTTTTTTCTGTTAAGCCCGATATGTGACACAAAGTTAAGTGTTATTTTATTGTCATCGTTTTCCCACTCCCACGCCAGGCCACGCCCCTTTACGCGTTTGGTCCCACTTTTCCATCTGTTTTCCATCTGAGATCGGTTTGACGAAACTCAAAAATTATTTCAGGGATCTAATTTTTCTACCTACATAGAACTTAGTGTGAGGAAGGACTGGACTGATTTAGGGAAAGTTTAGTTGTAAAGTTCTGACACTAGGGGGAGCTTTATCTCTGAAAGTTTGGGGGCCATAATTTCTCGACGGTTGGGTCCAAATTTGGTGCTTTTGAACCCATTCCAGAATGTCTATCTATTAAACAGTGTATTTTACTCTGAAGTACATATTTTATTCACTAGGGGGAGCCATTTCACAAAATGCTCTTTTGCCGTATTCTTAGCCATCGGCTACACTTGCTGTCGGCGACGGAAGCGAAGGACTAGTTCTCTCTGATATGTACAGGAGTAGAAGTACCTGAAGCCATCAGTCACAGTACATAAATCTTTTCTGTTTCAGAATCCAGAATGCTTTTATTTTTTTTATTTTGTAAAACTCAAACACGTTCGTTCAGCGATACGAGCAACTCCCACACATCGTCTCTGACTTCAACGACTCCGTTTGAAAAATACTCTGTCAGCTCTTCGGGCGTGAAATATTACATAAGTTCTGTCTGTATTACTCATTTTACGCTGCTTTTATCACTGAGAGAATCTTCGACAGGATGTTGGTTCGAGCGTTTGAGCAAAACTCTGCAGATTATTACATAACATCTGAAATATTAACAGAGATTTTTCTGCCAACGCTGAACTGCTCTTCTAGCGTTAGAATTGTGATTAAGCAGACTAAACTTGAGCTGTCAGAACATTTCTGAGCATTAAACCATCTCTTTACTGGAAGATGATTGACAGGAGACTAACGGACCGCTCGTTTGACATCAAAGTCAGAGCTCATAAGTGAAGCCATCATGGAAAACCTATAACATGCTATAAACCTTGATGATCCATTTGTGTCCCTCACCTCTCTGGGTCCCTCAGACTGGATGAAGTCGTCGTAGATCTTCTTGGCCTTGGCAGCCATCTTCACGGGGTTCTTGGTCTTCTTGAAGTCCTCGCAGGACATCCAGAACTCAACGTTCTCTTCGCTGAATTCAGACAGCAGGAAACCACGGAAGGCAGCCAGACCATCTGAAGGAGAGAGGAGAGGAAGGAGGGGAGAGGAGAGGAAGGAGGAGAGGAGAGAGGAAGGAGGAGAGAGCGTTAGAGAAGGAAATGCATCGATCGGTTTTATAGAAGAACATAGAGGAACAACTACGCTGTCGTCCAAAGCAAACATGGACATCAGAGTAGGCAAACAGGAAGGGGCCCAGACCCGATCCTTGATGCAGTACCACCTCCCCCTATTGTCAGAAATATACAACCAACTTTGCCCAAAGTCACTCCACTTCTTCCTCAAACAAAGGTCCATAGGGGTGTCATATCTGAAAATGATCATTGAACTTATTTGAATTGAAGTCTTTGAGTTATGTCCGAAAAAAAAAATTCTTATCAGAAAATCTACCTAGTGAGTAAAATATGAACTCCTAAGGTAAGGTGGGTCTCCTTGAGTCGATTCACAAGCATCACATTTGGACTCAATCGGACCAACGGTTGGGAAATTATGCCTGAAAAACAGTGTTTTTCATATAATGGCCTCAAGATCTTTTGGATGAAGCTCCCTCTAGTGTCGGAAAATTAAAACCCACCTTTCCCCAAATCACTCCAGTGATTCCTCGCACAAAGGTCCAAGTGGCTATAAAATTTTAAAATGATTAATGAAACTGTTTTTGAGTTATACCGTAAACACGAAGGTCTAATATCCTCGTATTTTTGTGGACATAAAGATTCAGATAAATTCTTCGGTGATCTAACTCCTAACCATCTCCATATATGGAGAAGTAGACTAATGCACTCAAATCAGAAGAATAAGGTTCGCTCAATCGCTGATGAGAGACTTTATAGTGGGGCCTGTTCTAGGTGGTCCATCAGAAACGGCCTCTGGGTCCAAGAACCAGGAGGATCACCTGCACCGGCCAACTTCAGAGATTTAGTTTCCTTGAAGTTTGTGGCTCTGCTTGATTTCTGCTGTTTGAATAATTAAGTTAATCTCTTGGTGGAAGTGGTTAAAGTTTTCATCTGGTTTCAGATTCTTGGACAAAACCACCTCTGGGATATGCTTAAAAAAACCCAGAGGAGGTTTTGGACTTGGCAGGTCGAGGCTCTGGTCAGCGGAGGTTTGTTGTGCTGTCGGGTCGGGTCACGCATCGAACAAGACGGATCCGAAGAGATCTAAGATTTACTATCGTGTGATTCGTTTTCTTGTTCCAGGTCGACCTCCATGTCTGAGGTTAGCGGCCCGCTTCTTGCCTGCCCTAAAGTCACATCCATGTTCTGGTGGACCAGAACATTGAGGCTTGTTCTGGGTGAAAAGCCCTCAAGACTACAAGACTAAGGGGGGGGGGGTTGCGCTCTGATGTCAAGCTCCTGGGACGATGGACCAGATGTTGTTTAAAGCGGCGTCTCTTCATGAATCCATGACGATTTTTCTCGATTCTTGACAACATTTTGTCGGATCAGCGTTTTTGAGGAGTTAAGCCGTAGTCGGTGCTGCCGAAACAGAACCAGACTCATGGAGCGGGACAAAAACACCCATGTTTTAAAAAACTGTAACCTAGAGGAAGTCGAAGTCATACCGGCATGAACCCAAAGCTTCAGCCATAACATTAAAACCGCTAACTTAATATTGTCTGGGTCTTTCTTTTATCAGCAGAGGCTCGGTACTGAATGTGTTCTGACTCACGAATCCTTTTTCTTTTTTTTTACCAGCAGTTTTTGCTACAGTAGCTCCTCTGTTGGTTCAGGCCACACAACCTTCCCTGACCTTCTCTGAGCTTCTCTGACCCTATTTGACCCTCTGCGACCGATACTAACCCAATGGGACCTGCTGTTCTGGAGATGCTCTGATCCAATCATCTAATCTCTGGCCACTCTACAGTCATCACTTGAGCCCTGTCATCAATCAATCAATCAATAAATCAATCAATATTGATCTATATAGTACTTTACTTTACAAACGGAGTATAACGTAGATTAATATAAAAACGAATAAATAGATTTAGTTCAAAACGTGACTAAAAAGATTCTCGAGTTTTCTTTTGAAAACATCTTCAGGTCTTCAGGTCTTCAGGTCTCCAGGGTCACAGGAAGAGATAAAGCTTCATTCTGGGTTTTTGTTCTGACTCCTGGAATAATAAAAATGCCTCCAGCAGAAGAGCTGAAGGTTCCAGGAGGTTCTGATGATGAATCGGATCAATAAGAAGGACTGAGGCCATCCAGATATTAATAAAAAGATCTTAGTTCTTCTTCTGGAGTTCCGAAGCAGAGCAGAGGGAACCCAAGAACATGTGGGCTTGAACCTCAGAACCTTCTGCCGCGTTGATGTGCGTGTTCTGGAGCCGGGGTGGCGTCACTCACGTCCTCCAGCCTTCAAGTGGATGATTTATGCCTCGTGAATGAAATGTACAAACACAAACACGCCGTATTTAGTCAAAGTAATTGAACTTGAGAGTAATCAGATGTACGGTGATCACGGAGCGCCGATGTTGTGCCAGAATAAAGCCTGATAAAAACTATTATGGTTGAACATAATGAGTGAAAAAGGTCCCATTGTCTGGAGGAGCATGTGCTGCTGGAGATAAGGTCTGTGTTCTGGCCTCAGGCTGTTATCTGCAATCTAGACGCCCAGTCCGCTTCAAAACAGAACCACGACTCAATTAAGCTGCAGCTGACAGACCTTCAGTACAGAGACACACAACCGGAGGAGCACACACACACTCACTCACACTCACACACACACACACACTCACTCACACTCACACACACTCACTCACACTCACACACACACACACTCACTCACACTCACCCACACACACACTCACTCACACTCACACACACTCACACTCACCCACACACACACACACTCACTCACACACACACACAGGAGCACACACAGATAACTACACACACACACACACACACAACCGGAGGAGCACACAACCACAAACACACAAAACCAGGGAAGCACAAACACACTCAAACTTGTATGAACCTGGACTGTTTCCCTGTATGAACCTGGACTGTTTCCCTGTATGAACCTGGACTGTTTCACTGAATGAACCTGGACTGTTTCACTGTATGAACCTGGACTGTTTCACTGTATGAACCTGGACTGTTTCACTGTATGAACCTGGACTGTTTCACTGAATGAACCTGGACTGTTTCACTGTATGAACCTGGACTGTTTCACTGAATGAACCTGGACTGTTTCACTGTATGAACCTGGACTGTTTCACTGAATGAACCTGGA
>VRLP01006793.1:0-25860 GCA_009660295.1 Lophius piscatorius | reverse complement strand
GTTTCAAAGAGGTTGTTGTATTTGAGGTGGTCCTGGAGGTGGGCAGCAACTACTTTTCCAGTACTTTGGAGAGGAATGGGAGTTTGGAAATGGGCCTGTAATTAGCAAAAACTTCTGGATCGAGAGTAGGTTTTTTGAGGAGTGCTGTAATTATGGCGGCTTTTAGGGCAGATGGAACAAAGCCGGCCTGGAGGGATTGGTTTATTACAGCGGGGATCAGGGGACTGATGGAAGAGATGTTAGTTTTCACTAGGGCTGTAGGAAAGGGGTCGAGGGGCACAGGTGGAGGGTTTCATCGTCCTGATGATAAACTCAACCTCTTGCTGTGAGATTTCTGGGAAGCACTTTAGAGGCTGGAAGATCTCAAACTGTGAGTAAGCAGACTGGATAGGTAGAGTGGAGGAACCAGAAAGGACAGAACGGATTGAGTCAATTTTCGATTTGAAGAAAGCCATGAAATTATTACAGTGCTCTTCTGTAATTTCTGTAAGTGGGGGAGTTTGTGGTTCAAGAAGATGATTGATAGTGGAAAACAGCTGCTTAGAATTTCCAGGACTGGTTTTGATAATGTTCGAGTAGAACAGTGACCGAGCCTCTCTAAACGACTTTGAGTAGGCCTTTTGCTGTTCCCGAAAGGCTAGCTTGTGGACAGTGAGACCTGAAGCCTTGTTACGCCGCTCAAGGACACGCCCAGCTGCCTTCATTTTCCGTAGTTCGCTGGTGAACCAGGGGGCTGAGCGGGAGAAGGTGACTGTTCTAGTTTTTACAGGGGCGTGACGATCTAGGATGCTATTCAGGGAGTTATTGTAGAAATCTACTGAGTCATTGGCTGATACAAAGTTTGCAGAAAGAAGATGCTGGAGGTCGACTCTCATGGTTTCTTGGTTGTTTTTCAAATTCCTGAAGTAGATTTGACGTTTGGGCTTGGTGGGGGGGGGACACAAGTGACAATTCCATGGAGACGGCCTTGTGGTCAGACACACCCAGATCGTACACAAGAAGATTGCTGAGAGGAGCATGAATGCTAATTGGATGCCCACCTCAACATACCAGTCTACCATTTTCCAGCAGGTAATCATGGCCTCTGATTTGGAGCTCTGACTCTCATGCCAGCTACTTCATAGTCAGCTGCAAACAGGAACACGTCATTGGAAATTATAGAACCAAAGCACAGAAGCAGAATGAGCCAATTAATGAATGAATGAATAGATTTTTTCATTAAAAAAAACAAAAGTGAAAACTACACTTAAAGCTGATTTGCAGTTCTTGATATGAAGAGAGTGTAAAACACACTGTATGATAAAACAAAACATCCTGCGTCTCACTGGGGTCTATGTTAACAGTGAAAACAGCAGCTGTGAATGCGGTGCTAAAGCTTTAGCAACATCCAGTTGGTCCTCTGGACAGCCACTTAGTCAGTCCTGAATGTCATGAGCAGAGCCCCACATGCTTCTGGTCCTTGGAGCAGGAAAACTATCTAACAGAATGTCAGAAGAAGAGGGAAGTATGGAACATGAAAATCCCATATTCATTCAATGACAGTTCATTTATGCACACATTGGGGAAAGTATTCTTCGAATCTGCCAACATTTGAGCCAAACAATGTCAGTTACATGTGCTAACTATTTTTTTTGATTTGTTTTCATTGATTCAATTATTTACATTGCCAGCTTTGACTTCTTCTGTTGGCAGTTTTTGGTGGTTATTGTTCAGACTTTGTTATTTTTTGTTTTATTAACTGTAATAGTTCTATTATTCTAGTTTACATAAGGATGAAATAAAAGATGGAATACATTTTTCTGCAATTTTCTACCAACCTATGGTTGTAGTCAAGATGGAGGTTGTTCATATTTTGCTCATAATTTGGACATAGTGGTCAAATGAACAGACCATTTTGAATCAATAGATCACTACCCCCTTGCAACAGCCTTTTTCATTTGACATTTTAAAAGGACTTTTTTTGCTGGTTGGGCAAAAGAATGGTTGCTATTGCTTCTTTGTGGTGCTAAGATTGTTTATCGACTGGGCGAGTATGCACCCGTGTCTTACTGTCAGTGCTCGAGTCTTCCGGAGACAACAGTACGCTCCTGTTCAACGGGTCATCGTTACACAAGATGCATCAGAAAGTGATGGTAAGAACTTTTACCAGTACACACGTACAGGCGATGCAGGCACATACTGGCATAAACACAAACGCATAACCCCAAACATATCGGAATACCTCTGCAAAAGTCATTTGGAACTCTAAAGATAGCCCATAAGCTCAACCTGATGCAAACATAGAGCAAACCAATGCCACAACATGTCTATGTTGTGGCATGAGTGTTCATCCACATTCCAGGTGTGGTTCTGAATTTATTAAGATTGAATGATCTCCTGTAGCATAACTGTGTATTCCTGCCTCACCATGCTAAAGTCTCATTCTGCCCTGAGCGACAAAATCCTTCATTTGCTTCGTTACCATCAGCAGCTATAGATGGGTTATACACCGTAGTTATACTCTGAACGGGAGATTAGAAATTATTCCAAACCTGCACCCACTCAGATAATTACAAATTAGGTGATATTTGCATAGATAAAGCAGTGCATGGATTATTAAAACATACCTCCTACCATGCCATATTTTTTATGCATCTCTTATGAATTGCTTTAATTTTACATTCTGGGCTGCATTAGGCGTCTTCAAATTAATGCCATCCAGTTCCCAAGTCTAATCCTCAATATCGTGATTAAAATTCCCTTGGCTTTTGTTCGCCTTATCTGAGTAGTTCCACGTTAAGAGAACGTGTATGTTTACAACTCTGACAAATTTCCTCTGCCATTTGTGGCTTCTCCTCTGATTTTTGACAGTTGACATTCAAATTCCTTTCTACCTGGATTCCGCTGCTTGCAGTTGTCTGTTTCAGCTAGGTTGAGCAAAAAGGTGCATAGGTTGGGTGCTGCAGGCGAACATAGATCTTCAAACCATAATGAGGGTTTGCCGGGGTGACTGAACGCCGGGGCCTGTTCTGAAAAGGAGAAAAATGCTTTTATTCTCCTTCCTCATGTCAAAGCACAGAAACTCTACCTTAGGCTAAAACACTGTTTTTTGAATATATGCAGATCGCTCAGTAATTAGAATTCATAAGATTTCATCCATCAATGTTTTTCTCTTACCTCTTTTTAAGCAGAATGAAAGTGAGCTTCATCAAAGTCTTCTTGGCATTTACAAAAATGTTTTGAGACAGGAAAGAACTGAGTCACAACTGAGACTTCTCTCTTCTCACCAGCCTTTTTTTTTAATTCATGTTTTGATCACTCTATAAGCGGCTTTGGTGAGGTTGATGTGATTTGTAAAACTTTGCCCGTGACCAACATTTCATCACAATCTGGTCTCGTCTGGTTGGCTGAGCAAATCATATCTCTTATAGGATGACTTAAACGATTTCAGTTTGTGTATTGAGACCCTTCCTCACATCTCAATCGTTGGGCCACATTCCATTTGGTGCATTCACTTCAATTCAGCTCATATGCAAGATAAGACAAGGAGAAAGACAGAAACAGGGTGTTGAAAGACATGAAAAAAATAATCATGGGGCACGCAAACATATGGCTATTTAAACTATGATATCCTCCTTGTTGAAAGTGAGTCAGTGAACTCTCTCCCACACATCTCACATGCAAGCATGTCTTTTATGGGCAGTTCATAGACAAAACACTTGATCATACATCCAAACCGGCCAGTAAACCAGAAGAAAACATTTATGTTCCAGTAACATTTGCAGCAAAAACTATAAAAGAAACTAGGCTTACACTGCCCTCCCCGACAGCGAGAGTTTATCCCGAAATGCCCCCAATCTCTTGCATTATCCGAGCAATCCCCCTTTTTTTCTTCTTCTTCTTCTTCTTCTTATTATTATTATCGTTCTGTCCTTCCATGTTCCTGTCCAAAATACTTGCCCATCACATCCTCATCTCCCTTATTCCTTTCTCCAGTATGACCATTGAAGTCTGCTCCAACCACCACTATCACATCCCTGGTAACACTCTCCATCACTTCGTCCAACTCACTCCAGAAATTCTCTTTCTCTTCTGACTCTCAACCAACTTGTGGAGAATAAGCACTGACAACGTCAATTATCACACGTCCAATTTTTATTTTCATACTTATCACCTGTCTGGCATTTTGTTCACCTCCAGAACACTTTTCACATACTCCTCGCTCAGAATCACCCCTACCCCATTTCTCCTCCCATCATCTCCTTGATAGAACAGTTTGTACCCTTGTAAAATGCTTCTAGCCTTGCTGCCTTTCCACCTGGTCTCTTGGATGCACCGTATATCTACTTTCCTTCTCTCAATCATATCAGCTAGCTCTCTACCTTTTCCTGTCATTGGGCCAACATTTAAAGTTCCGGCTATTTCCCCTACGCTGCTGCCTTTCCGCAACTCTCGCTGTTTCCTGGCATGTTTTCCCCCTCTCCGTCTTCTTTTTCTTCAAACAACAGTAGCATAGTTTCTGCTGGCTTCCTGCTGTTAACAAGCCAGTGACGGTCGTTGTTAACCTGGGCCCCCGACCGACCCGGTTTGGAAATCAGTTTTGTGTTACGCCTTTTGGTCTAGCATAAGTTTTACGAATGCCCTTCCTGACACATCCCTCCCCATTCTTTCGGGCTTGGGACTGGCTGACCAAAATACACTGACTTGTGACCCATTATACCCCCTTTCCACCAAAAATATCCTGGTGTTAGTTTGCTGCTGGTGCTAGTGTCAGTGCTTAGTTGGTTCAACTTGCACACCTCCTAAGAACCAGTTTGCTATTCTATTGTTAAGGAACCAAGTCAGAGCCTCGCAATTACGCACCGTATAACGTAATTGGTTCTTCGCTCTAGACCAGCAACGAGTTGGTGCTTGTCTGGCACCAGTTTTGAGAGCCAGGAGCTGGTGCTTATACTGTCGAAAAGCAGAGAGCTGGTCCTAAGTCAAGCTGTGGGACTCTGAACTAGACCTGGAACCAGCTCGGTGGAAAATGGGTATTAGAAGCTCAATTGAGCAATCCCCCTGACTGAACTCCTCAAATTAAATTGGATGTCATGTCCAAACAAACTGTGTTTTTCATAGAAAAAGCTCCCACTTGTGAGTAAAATATAAACTATTAGAGTAAAACACAATATAAGTATACAAAACCAACGGGAAATTATGGCCCGAAAACTTATGGAGATAAAGCTCCCCTTAGTGTCGGAAATATACTACTCACCTTTCCCAAAATGACTACCGTTCTTCCTCACACTAAGGTCTATAAAGGTATAACATTTGAAATGATCTATAAAATAGCTTTTGAGTTATCGTGTTAACAGAAAGGTAGACGCAGAGGTGGCGGTGACGATTTCATAATATCCCCAACTTTTCAGAGATATAATGATGCTCATGGTATGTTTGACAAAATATTTAAAAAAAAAAGTATCATCACATGATATAAAAGTGCATTATTTTGTGCATTATCAGAGACTCCATTCCACTGACTTGTAAAGTGAAAGTATACTGCAGTCCTCCATGCTCGGTTGCTTCCCTGTGCTCTCTCTGTCTCGACTCAGAGCCACTCATAGCACACTTAAACTCATCAGCACTCCAACACATGGTCTTTACAGAAAACCAGGTGCAGAAAAAATACTTTTAAAATCACAATAAAAAACAAATGATTGAAATAGTATTTAAAGCTGCTATACGATGCTATGATATGTGCTATAATGTATGAAATGGTCGAATAACATAGAACAGACCATCATTTAAAGATACAATATACAACATATTCAAAATGTCAACAAGACCTTTCATAAACATTTTTTTTTTCAGTTGCATATTCAAATTATCCCAGATTTTTCCAAAAAAATACAAACCCAGAGAAATCCATAATTGCATTCAAGGCAGTAGTGACAAATTTAAACTATTTAAAAAATTTAAATTAAATGACCACGATTGAAAACTTAACGTTAACTTGATGCTAATATAACCCTCAAACAGTATGGCATAATTCTAACGACAATGATGGTTGTATTTCATGATTCCACAGTACTTCACTCCATAACCAAACTCCACCCTTCGTGTTCATGGTTTTGAGCGAGGAAAACCATAGCATCTCAAATTGCATATACTGTTTTCTCTTTCTTGGTTTTACAGCCCTTGACCCAGCTGTTACGGTTGACCCTCACTGCTCTCATAGCTATACTTCCAGCAGCAATAAGCAGCTGGTTCAACCCTCTTACTAAAATCTACTGTGTTTCCAACACCGAACTGGTGGTGAACACAGGGCAGCATTTAGCAACCAAAACATCAAATATTTCCCACAGGAGGCAACTGAGAGTAAAAATATGCCTAAAAAATAGTCTCTTGACATGATTTTACAACGATTGTTAATATCTCGCCATGTCCACGGGATGCTACAAGATTGCCATGTCAAACTTAAATATGCATGTGTGCAGATTTAGGACAGTAGGTTTTTAATACAGTATTTATTACTAATTACCTTTCTGGTGATGAAGCTTAAATATTTGTAGATAATGTGAATGCTATTATTACACAATAATGTTACTAAATACATGAAAGCACTCAATGCTTTGGAAATGGACACTTTGTAAGATTGATTTTTCGAAGTCCAAAATGTAAAGTGGATATTATAGGGACTATTTTGATAATGGTCCGTTTTATGACACTAGTATATCTAAGAATATTTTATCCTCTGGAATCTGATGTCAGGCTAGAATGAAGGTTAGGATTAAACCTAAGATTTTATTTAACACATAATATAATATGCAACATACCAGTGATTGGTATCATTTTTTTGCAGCACATCACCTCTGCATCACTTGTTTCTTCACTTTGACATACTGTATTAGTATACCGACTTCAAAAACCTGTATTGTTTGGGATAGGGGTCACTCCGCCGTGATCTTAGGATCATATTTGTGAAAGGAAATAGAAGCAGGTCATAATTTCAGCAGAGTCTGGTTGATTTTTGTCACCGAGACACTGGCCAATTAGTTCAGTAAACCACAGCAACTCTGTGTACATATGTCTGCGTCTGGTGATGACCTTTTACTGAGTGTGAATAAAGAGTCTGAGTGGTTAAACTCCCAGGTCTTTGAAGGTAATACCGACTACTTCCCCAGTTCTGTTCACCACTGGATAAATAAACAGCATTTATACATCACAATCGTCCTGTGTTTGTGATGACATGAGGATGAGCATCAAAAACACCCCTCAAAAGAATTATCCTAAACTACTGTATCCTTCCAGCTTACTGAACATTGGCTCTTTTAACGCCCACTCCCCGAGAGATGAAGGGATGGGGAAAATGAAAAGAAAAACAATTAGTCGTAGATGGGCCTGTGTGAGGTAATGAAATTGTGTGTCTCATTGTAGCGTGTAATGGAGAGCAGTTTGAAGTTAATTGTGGGGCGATAGGATACTGGGCCTCTATCTGCCAGAGCATTGTAGGTGGGCACAGGCTTTATAAGTGAGTGAATCAGTGAAGCCAGAAAAAAGAAATCTCATCAAACCTTGAAAATGGAAATTATTTTTGCTTTAACAGACTAGAGAGCAGGTTTGGTTGTTATTGTAATTTAATTCTGTTTCTGGGTCAGGTTCATTGATATGGGAGCATGTGATCAAGTTTCAACACACTCATGTCTATGACGGGGTATTATTTTATATTCTATTTAATATCATTTTACTTAAGTTTAAAATAAATACTCAACTCTGTTTAATATTGTACATCACATGAGAAATCATCATTGAACCAGATTCTGGTCGGACTAGCAACCGGTGTAGTTTTTTTGAAGGAGGCATGATGCCACCTGCTGGTCGATTAATCGTACGACCTAAATGTTCTGCTCTAGTTGCTTGCACTAATGGTACTCTCACCTATCCTCATGAGTGTGACACGTGGAGAATGAACATAGTAATTAAAATAATGAAGGATGGTTGAAACAGCTAAAATAAAACACACTCATTTTGAAAGAGCAAGAACAAAACAACAGCTCCATCCTTTAAAATGACAGCTTCTTGGTATAACTATTCAAAATATCCATCCATCTAATTTTTGTAACCACTTATCCTGTTCAGGGTTGCAGGGAGGCTGGAGCCCGCTCCAACTGACACTGACACAGAAGCATGGTACACCCTGCAGATGAGTGCCCAGTTCATCACAGGGCCCACACACAGAGGCACACAACAGCCATTTACACTCTCATTTAAACCAATTTTAAGTCAACAGTTAACTTGTATTGCATGTTTGTGAAGTAACAAGAGGGAACCAATGCAAACGCGGGTCGAACATGAAAACACTGCACAGTGTTTGATAGGCAGAGCAGAACCGTGGCACCTGTACTCATTAAACAACCTGTTTAGGAACCAAGCAGCGGAAGCACAAGTCAGGCATTTTTGTGAAATGAAGTGCCACAGGCCAAGAAACACCTGAAAGACTGCACAGAAATCTCTCAGTGGAGCATGAAAGAGGGAAGGGGAAGAGGGTAAGGGCAGAATGGCTCACGACCTTGTCTCTCAATAAAAGGAAAAAAATTAGGAATAGAAAGAAAATAGCTTAAAAAAAAAAGAATAAGATTAAACCCCACAAAATGTTAATTGACTAAATTTATTGCAGTAATAATTACAATGCCACCAAAGGTTATTTACTGCTTTATTGCTTTATAAACACTTGTTCACCTTTGGAGGTTGAGGTTGAAATGTTGACAAGTTTGACTTGTCGCTGTGAAATTAAGAAATGCTTCAGCAAGTTAGATGAATCAATGAATATTCATCTAACTTTTAAGTAATTTGTTTTCATGGACTTGTTTTACTTTGAAAGAATGAAGAGATTGCTTGAACCTGTGTCTTACCTACTTTACATTCCACATACAGGTCTTCCTCCGCTTTCATTCAACCTCAGTGGTAACTCCTTCGGCTAAAAGCTTCAGTGAAAATAGGTCATTTTCTGGTAGACAGATTATAAATTGCAGGCCCTGTAAAATGTGCCCATAAATGAAAAGGGAATTTTGAAATGTTATAGACCCACTTAAGCAGTGATGCATGTCCTCAACCTTCATCTAGCCATGCAATTATAACTATTGCTATCATAATTATCAACAAGGTCTACAATAATACAGTCCTGTGAGATGTTTAGAAGGTCAGACTTATCTTCAGTTAACTTTATTGGAGTAGAAAATAAACCAAAGAGTTTTGTAAGAGCCATCACAGCTTAACTCTCGCCCTGATCCCTGCAAAAACTGTGCGACAAATTCATCAGTCTACGACATATCAACCGTACCTGGTGAGCCAACAGTATATTGTTCTGAGTAAATACTAAATGAAGATGGGGTGACCTTTCTAACCTCTCAAGCCCTTTGGTTATTTTATGTGAAGTCTCGCCTGGAATACATACCTAAAATAAACTTAAAATAGCTCCACAACTATCAGGTGGATGTATATAATCTTTGTATCTGTGGACCTAAAATTAGTTCTATGTTAGTAACATTGTAACTGCTACAACATGTTAGTAGTCTTTGAGTAAAACCATAAATATATATATATATATGTTTCTGTCCTTGCCTAATTTATTTCATAGTAACACCAAGCAAAACAATTGATGACTTTTTTCAGACAATGTTTGATGACTACTGCATCAAATTTGATAGAAATGCCACAAAGTATATGTTATTTTACACAGTTTTTGTGGATTAGGACAGGGAAGACTCTTGAATTGCCATTGAACCCAAAATGTGTTTGATGGGATTATTGGCCTTAGAGGGGAATTTTTGCTGCAAAAATATCACCTCTGTCCAACAGAAGGAGCTTTAAGCACAGACTGCAGCTTTTGGCTGTAATAAAAATCAATGTTTTGTTTTTTTTAAGTTATTTAATCAAAATCTAGCATTGTCCCACCGTCAGTGTGGCCCTATGACCGGCTTAAGTAGTACTACTTAAGTAGTACTACTTAAGTACTTAAGTAGTACTACTTAAGTAGTAGTACCTTTAAAAAAGCTGAGTTTGATAATGATTGAAGCTTCTCAGGTTACATAAGGTATCAATCATGGGGATGCATGCAATATCGTATGAACTGCTGCGCCCCTTGCTGGTCGGACATTTATTTAGGCGAACATTTTTAATTGTACATGTAAACAAACATTATTAGTGTCAAGTAACTTTGTCACTGCTGCTTTGTGGGCCATATGACATTATATTTCAGGCACATTAGAAAATCAAGTGGACGAAGATTATTTCCTGTTCACTTAGTGGCCCATAAATGGTCTTTGGGGCTTTCTATGAAAAACTCAAAAAATAATGTTTGTAGGTGGAAGGCTCAGCTAATTAACTTTGATAATTTATGTGTAAGATTTGGTAAAGCGAGAATGCAAAGCGTGCAAGATATACTACAAACAAAATATGATTACAGATGAACAGATGGAGGGAAATACTGAGGACATGCTCAGCGGATAAATATTCCAAAAATATCAATGAACTACATTAAACATTACTTGTTTGGAAATAAAGTATTGACAGAAAAGCAGAAAAAATTTGGATTAATTACTGAGTCATGAAAAGGAGCATCTGGTTTCGCCAGCTTTCCAGCTGCTCTCCATCTCTGATGACCTTGAGTCTACAGTAAATTACTGGACATTGCGTCAGACAGCATAAAATGAGAAGCACTGTGATCCCAGGTGTCCACATCAGAAGAGAGGGAGGGACTGAATGAGAGCTCAATAAAGGTGTAAGTACTAAATCTCTTACATGAGGGCAAGCCCAGTGTCTGCCCTGCCTTACTAAGTGTTATCTATCAACCATGACCTTGACCCGCTGCTAAAGCTGAGAACATTTCCAGGCACTGCAGACTGCAAGACACAAGGAAACCAAAAGGGCCAAGAAGATTTTCAAATGTTGACTGACCTGTTTGTCGATAAAATTATGTGTTATAGATAGATGGGTCTTTTTCAGTGGAGCTAGCCTTAGGGTGCAAGCTTGGTATAACTGAATTAAACCAGAAATAATTATTTAATCTAGAATATATGGGTGTTGGACAGTTTTCATAGATAAAGTCTTTACTGTCTGGCTGAACTCTTTATTGGACAAATTTCGAGTCGTTATTTCTTCTTTAAAAATTTGTGCCACTTGACTGAGCAAGTTCATAGAATGATCTAGTAGCAGCCTGTATATGCTTGCAAGTAAGGGGCCAAGGATTGAGCCCTGGGGATACCACACTTCAAAGGGGCTATTCGATAAGTAGGATTTACTTTGGCATATTAAAGCCTGTCAGGACTTACTGAAGCGAATTATGTAACTTGATACAACCAGAA
The DNA here is from genome assembly GCA_009660295.1 of Lophius piscatorius. NCBI lineage: Eukaryota > Metazoa > Chordata > Actinopteri > Lophiiformes > Lophiidae > Lophius > Lophius piscatorius. The sequence goes on along the minus strand of VRLP01006793.1, from coordinate 14,536 downwards.
AAAGTCTGCTTCTCTTTTTGGCTCTTCCCTTTTGGGGTCACTACCGCGGATCATTCGTCATATTCCTCTTATTTATCTGGACTTCCACTAGAAGTACACTGACTTTTAACCCCTTTGCGGCTGGGTTATAACAAAAATAAGTCTAATAAAGGCTAAATACTTTTTTTAAAAACATGCTTCACCAAAAGGTCGAGGCTATCTAATTAAAATTGACTATTTTCCATGATGTACAAAATTTCTTCACGTCATAATTTTACCGGTCTTTTTTCTTAATCTTTAAAAACATATTTGATCAAACAATTTTTTCATTTTATGGTAAATAATTAATTAATTAACTAATTAATTCCCCACAGAAACAAATTACGCAAAGAAAAACATTTTCCAGAGTTTTTTTTCTTGGTGAGGATATTAAAGGGTTTTAAATGACAGTCCTGATGCCAAAGGTCACCAAAGATATATCTCCCTCTCTCTCCTCATCATTCACCATCCTCGAAGTAAGATTCGACCCTCAGCTCACTTTTGAATCCCACATCAAACACATCTGCAAGATCTCCTTTCATCATCTCAGAAATATTTCCAAACTGCGTTCTTCACTCACTTTGAGTGATGCTGAAAAGCTGGTTCACGCGTTTGTCTCCTCCAGACTGGATTACTGTAGAGCACTTCTCACCGGCATCCCTGATAAAAGTCTTCAAAGACTTCAGTATGTTCAAAACATTGCTGCAAGGATCCTGATGAGAGTTCGTAAACACGAACACATCACCCCTGTTCTTCATTCCCTTCATTGGTTTCCCATCTCCACCAGGATTGATTATAAGATCTCTCTCCTCACTCACCAGTGCATCCATGGTAACGCACCCCCCTACCTAAAAGAACTACTCACCCCACTGACCTCGACACGATCCCTCCGTTCTACCCACTCATACCGCCTCCTCCATCCCCGGACTAAGCTCAGCACCCTGGGTGATCGGACCTTCTGTTCTGCTGCCCCTCATCTGTGGAATGACCTCCCTGACCATCTGAGGGCTCCACAGACGACTGAGACTTTTAAAAAAGGACTTCAAACGTTCCTTTTTAGCAGAACCTACAACTTTTAATTAAACTTGCTGCTTATTGGCCATATTTTTTTACAATTATTATTTTATTTTTTTTATTGATGCTTTTATCTGCTTTTACCTTGTAGCACTTTGAGATTTGATCCAAATGTAAAGTGCGTTATAAATTAAATGTATTATTATTATTATTATTATTATTATTATCAGTTATTTTTTTCCCCAAAGGGTCAAATTTAAGTTTCTGGCTCATGAATCCTTTTATGTGCATGTCATCCCACCGACAGAAAAAACTGCCAAAGAGAGAATCACCAAACTTGAAGGTAAGATTAAAAGACACAACAATTGGCAAATAAAATGGACAATGGATGTTACTAGTGTGGCAGTTGTGCAAATAAAAATATCTAACACCTGAACAATCACCACATGGAGTAGATGTGAATTTTTTTAGACACAGTTTTGGAAAGAAAATTTAAAAATCCAATTGACATCACTTCTTCTGAAGCATACGGGCCTCTTGTCTCCAAAATGAAAAAATTCAAGGTTATGTTGTAAATGTTACTGGGAAAATGACAGGTTGTTCATGAATGTTCATTTGCTGATTAATATCTGGTTTACTGATTTTGTTGTAGGCAATATCTATGGAACACTTGCTCTCTCTCATTCATTATAGGGGCATGTCATGTTCTTGCTCCTTGAGTTTTGTAAAGCACTCATTTGCTCCATTTTTCCAAAATAACATGCCTCTGCATGCTGATGTGTTTTTACACTGAAGAAGAAAACATAGGCTTATTAACTGTTAGTCATGGATCAGGGCATGTGGAGCCAACAATGATCCTCGGAAAATCCCATGATTTATTGCTGTGTCTTGCCCCATGCTCCACCGCTTCCTGTGCCAAAAGTTGATTATTAATGGTACTTAAATTGTTGACTGATGTCAAGAGGTAGGAGTAAGTATGTGTGAGTAACTGGGGTCTATGGATTTATAGTTGCAGAATGTAATTGAGCAACAATGTCTGATAGTTTAATATATTAATTTTAACATAATTATAAGGCTATACTCATAAGGTTAATATGAATTATATCAACATATTTCACCCATCTGCATGAACAAAGAATTGAATAAGATCAACCGTGATGGGTCACTCGAGGGTGAGTGTATACATTGATGAAGTGATTTGAATACAGACTTATCAACGGAATGACAGTGCCTAATTTGTAAATCAGGAATCCTGGCTCCAGCAAGTAAGAAGGAGAGAAAAAGTCACAGAATGCATCACTTACAAAGGAGGCTATTCCGTTGAGGCAGAGTAAGATGCTCCTTACTCAGGCTAAAAAAATTAAATAAGAATAGAAATAAACCATCACCAAATCTCCGTGGCATTCATTAAATAATTTGTCATCATTAATATTCAGATTATGCTTCAACAGTGACACCTAGCTAGGAGCCCTGAAAAGCTTACCAGCGAGGAAGAATTTGGAACATTGTTTTATTTCATTTATTTATTTTTGAGTGTTTGTGCGTGTGTGTGTGTGTATCTGTGTCTGTGTCTCTGTGAGTGTGTGTGTGTGTGTGTGTGTGTGTGTGTTTATTCAAAGGTTGAAACACACTCATATGTTGAAACTACGAAATAATAAAGCAAACAGGTACCTTTTTCTTCCCCATCAAAACAGAACATTCACGATACACTGGCCAACTTAACTTCTGCTCTACTTCGTCAAAATAAGGGCGCATAACATAAACCGCAAAAGCGTTTGATAAGGGAAACAAAGGTGAATGTGCTCTTAATAACTTCTTTTTACCTTGTAATATTAACAGGAACCTCACTGAGTGTCGCATATGTTTTTCCTTGTGAGATATTTAAATGATTGAGCTCAAACCAGTGGGAGCTCAATCCCAGTGGTTTGAGCCACTGGGATTGAGCTCCCAGACTTTCTTGGACATCCAAGAAAGATAAAGTCTGGATGTTGAATGTTGTGATGCATTTGTGCTATTGAGTTGTTTCAAATTTCCACTCGCGCTAACAGAAACCACGATTAATGCTAACCACTAATGTTAGTCTCGGTGCTAATGCTAATCGCGATTGACTAAATGCTAACCATTAGCTTAGCTAGAGCAATATTGAAAAAATAGTAAGTATATTGGCTATTATTTGGATATATTGACTGTTAACACTGATAAACAGCGTGAAGTATGTTGTACTAGTTATTCCTGAGTACACATTTAAAGCTGCTATGCTTAAATGATAACAACTAAATTCACCTCAATTTAAGCTGCTCTAATGAGTAATAATTGTATGACGTAGTATGTGAACTTTATTTGACTTCCTGTTCTGTACTATTGATGTAGATTGCTTTTTTGTTAAATCAGAACTCAAATGACCAGCAAAAGAACTCTTGTGACGTGGAACCCAACCCAACCCAGGGTGTGTTTTAATCGGTCATTTCACTGGGCCACATAAAAGGAATTGCTACATGTTCGTCAAGTTATGAGTGACAAAGATTTTGAACATATGTTGTAATATATTAACATGTATTTTAGCATGAATGCCATGAATAAATTCCTCAGTTAGTTAAAGATAGCTTTGATTTCTATGTTATTTTAAAAAAAAGAAATCTCTTCACCCTTCCCATTTTTTATCATCAATTTAAAACTCACCAGCCACCAGCTCTCTCCCACTAACTCACAGTCCCTACCCTGCCCTCGTGTTCACTTTTTGTGAATCGCTAAATAGGATATGAAATAGGAATAAAGGTGAAAGCCAAATTTAAAACCACAAACAGCAAGCAGATTATTTTCCTTCTTGCTCTTTTGGTTGTTCCCTTTCAGGATTGAAGTAATTCATCCATTTTGTTTGTTTGTCTATCAATCTCCTCAGATTAAGTCCGGACTATTTATCATGTTGTCGCTGCCAAAGATAGATCCCTTATTTGACTCTATGAGTGATTCTATTATTTGTGATTGTGGAGTTGTAATAAATATGCACAGAGTTATAGGAAAAAACAGTGTGACAGAACTTTGACAGCATACAGTCAAACAAAGCTGAGTGTTTCCCCTTCAGTGTGTAAATACAGATTTCTGAAAAATTGTAGACACCTGTTTAAATTCATGGTGAAACATCTCCAAAATGTTTGCATAGACTGACCTGTATGGGTCCATTTATAAGTTACTCACTTCCAGTGCCATTTATCACACGCCTGGGAAACACCGAGATACAAACTTGATTATCTGTTAAGATATGAGTCTGGTACTGGCGTCCGTAGAAGATCGCTGATTACTTAATGAAGTAATTGTGTCTCTACAAAGCCAAAAAAAAGGAGTTTTGCGAATTCTCCCTAACAAACACCTTCTGTTAGACTGGACAGGCTGGACAGGCTGTAAGAGTCATAATATTTGTTTTGGGCCACCTTCTTTGTTGACACAAACCGGCTGGACTACAGGAATGCCAGAATAGGTGGATTAAACAGAGCCTCTTTCTTATCTCTCAGTTCTCCATCTGCTCTTTCAGTTTGCACTGCTATCTAGCTGACACACCCTTAATATGTGCTCACAAAAACATCTCATAGCCTTCTTTTACAACAGTATCAGGTCACAGTCTACACCTATGGGTTGGGTAAGCTGACAGTGGTAATGGCTCATCTTTTCATATTTTATTTGCGTGTGTTGAGATAGGAAAATGATCTTGATGCCCTTTTAGTTCATGTAGAAAACATAAAGATCATAAGTTCTGATTGTCTGAAGACAAAACACTATCACATAAATTTGTATCGTAATAACATAGTAATAGTTTACTTCGTGATAACTCGACAACTCAAAAACCATTCCTTGGATCTTTCAAATTCTATCAAATTTTATGCTCACATAGGCCTGAATGTGAAAAGAATTGGATTGATATTTGAAAAGGTTGGTTGAATATTTCTCACACTAGGGGGAGCTTTATGTCCAAATTTTTTCGGGCCAGGGGAGATCTAGTTTGTATACATCATAATTTACTCTGATAGTGCATATTTTTACTAGTTAGGAGGATCTTTATAACGAAAAACACTGCTTTTTTTCGGACAAAACCTCACATTTAAATAGAGGACTTCAATACAGGATTGCTTGTACAATTAAGGGAATTGGGGGGCTTTTTGTTGAAAAAGGTTTAGTTTTTGTTTGATTTAAAGCTCAGCTCGGAAAGTGGTGATTGTGTGGGGAAATTAACAGTCTATAATAACATACTGTAAAAACAGGAGGCGCAAAGCTAGAATTATGTTCCTACTAGATCAGGAATATATATGAATTAGATGCTATGATAGACAGCAAAAACATGCTTTCTCTGTCTGTAAACACTTAAATACAATATTTCAATACTTATGTATGGGGGACTATTACATGTAGACTCTTCAACTAAGAGCAATGTTAATCATAGGGATAAACCAGTTAATGTAATAGCTGGGTCAAACATCACTTCATTAACGCTTTTTTTCGTTCTAAGATTTTTTATGTTTGTTTACATTTGTTTACCGTAATCTCAGTCAATTTTTATGACCTAGCAACATTTAACCCTGACCTTCCCTCTCACCATTTACTGTTAATGTGTTAGCTGCTGTCGTCACTTCCAGAACATTTTACACCAAAGACTCAGTCCAACCCTTGTCATTTCCGCATGTCTTGTGGTCATCTCTTTCTCCACCCACTGATAATATTACCTGGTTAGGTAATGGTGCCATAAAGACTTAAAACCCACCGCTGTGCTCAGAGAATGAACTTGGAGGACCCACCTCTGTTACAGCTGACAGTTGGAGGGAGGAGAAGCCCCATAACAGTTACTGCTTGTCGTTTATTCTTCAACTCATCAGAAAGAGAGAGTATTAGCGACGGGAGAGCAGCTCAGAATCTGCAGTGAAGGGATCAGCCATGCTTGGAGGAATCCACAGAAAGTTATTGGTCACAGTGACTCTACTCTTTCTAACAGAGACAGGGACTCGGTGCAGGTTGGTTTCAAGATAATCCCCGCTTTTACAGTCAAGTTTAAATAATTATAATAAAAAAAATATCCTATTTTTATATGCAGACAAATTTGGATTTTTTTTTTGTGTTATAGATATGTTTTCAAATCAGATTTGTATTAATCTTTGGGAAAAAAAATTCTTTAAAAGGGGTTCGCTCTCATTCATTATGTCATTTCAGGGCGGAAAATCATTTTCCATTAGTTTCTCTCCCAGACTGGAGGACAAACTCAGGTATGAAGTTTCACAATAATTAAGACTTCTAGATCAGAGCCGTCAAAATTGAAGCCCTTGGGCCAAATATACCACAATATGTCTCAATCTAGCCTGTCATATGTTTCTTGAAAAATGAAAAGCATGACATTAAAAATATAAATAGCTTCTCCTGCTGTTATATTTTTTGTGAGGTAAAAATGTTCTCTATATATGAAGAATCCCTTCTGAATATTTCCATGAATCCATCAATGGGATCCTGGTCCCATTTCAGATCTTAACCAAAAAATAAGTGTTTCCTTTTGGCCCATGGCCCACCCTGAAGTCGAAGTATTGCCCGTCTCAAGGGAGGATTTTTGACAGCCCTAGTCTAGATAGTCCATAATTGCAACAAGGCTAATTTTTCGCAACACTGTCATAGTCATTGAAATGAAAACCTATCATGTTATTTGTTCTGACCCCCCTCTTTTCTTTCATAGAATATGTTACACAGTGTTTCTCCAACAGTTCACTTTGTGACTGGACGTGGAACCCACTACGTGTTTCTGCAACAGGTAAAGAAGAAATGAACAACACAAAAATACAGAGATCATCTCAGTTAATTGTATGGAACAACGTAATTGAAAGCCAAAAATGCTTTTGGTCATCAGTCTCAGTTTAGCTGTAAATTCACATCACAGTAACCGATACTAAGTAAGACTGAGGTGAGATTTGATTCATTGGGTCCCACGCCTCCAGATGGGATTTGGAACGCCAACCGTTCTGTTTGATCTACAGACTGTGTCCATATCTCTCTGCATATCACTAATTACCCTGTAGCAGACTAATTATCTTTTATAGTCCGGTCTTCTCCCAGGGGCTAACCTAGTTGAGGGCCTGCACACACACTTAAACACAAATCAATATAAACAGATATTTTACAACAATGATTATTTTACCACAACAGATGTCCTTCTCGTTTATGAGGGATGGCTCTACATGTCTCAGATGTTATTAAAGTTGCGATGCAACAAAAATTCATATCCACATAGTTAAAATACATGTGTCCATTTATACTGTGTAAGTTAAATGAGTGGAGTAAGAAAATTGTTGCTTTTAACATTTTTATACAAACTGTTATATATTAACTCTTATAACATTGATAACGTTGTAGTGTAGTCTAAGACGTCTTATTGGTTTTCACACCTCTAGAAAAAGTTGCAATAGAGGTGTTGGAGAGCGGTCCACTGGGTCTGGAGGGTGAAGCCTGTCTGGAGTTCTGGTACCTGGCCCCAATTACTGCAAAAGGGTCAGAACTCCGCACTCTCCTAAGAAGCAGTACTGGTCTGGAGGAAATCTGGACCTCACCTGCCATCCCCAGGGATTTTTGGAGACAAGTGTTTGTCCCCTTGAACATTATAGAGCCAGGGACCCAGGTAAAATGGAATATAACAACATAAATGATATTAAACTTGATTACTACATTATAATGTATATACATTCAAACAGCTGATCTGCATTTATGTCAGGTTGTGTTCCAAGTAGCTGCAGAAGTGTCTGTGGAAGAACATGTCACATTTGACCGGATAGGTGTGCGGAGAGGCTCATGTGGTAAATATTCTTCTCAGAAAAACTTTTCATTCCATGTATGTAATATATAGAAAAAGAAAGATCTAACAATATCCTGGGTATATAAATAATATTGATGGTATACAACTGATTATGTCACAACAAATGTCAGAGTTCTGTCAGTGAAACTACAAGAGATGCTAAAATACACGACCATACTAAAGGATAAAGACTAATTTGGATCAATTATAATTAAATAAAACCTTCATCTAAGCTCTGCTTACATGAGTAATAGGTTGGACCACCAACAGTATTAACATTGGATATTCCTTTCCAAATAATATTTTATGCTATTTTTAACTTGTTCACAGGAGAGCAGTGTGAATCTGGAACAGAGCTGTGGACCGATATGTCTGCTCTCTGCCACTGTTCTTTTGGACAGCTTCTGTGCTCTCCCACTCAGTGCCCACAGGGTCAAATCTGTGGTCCTCAAAGAGGAGGCTCCAGTGAGATTTCCGCCTCCGGCGCATGTACTATACACAGTAACACCGACTGCAGCACGTTTGACGGAGTGCTGTTCCGCTTCATGGCACCCTGCACCTTCACACTCGCTAGGACCTGCTCACCCACTGAGGCCATGCCCGCGTTCACTGTGGAGCTGGTAGCTGAGCAAGACGGGAATTCATCTCTACCGATTATTCAAGAGGTCCTTGTGGAAATTCCGAATTTCAGAGTATCCCTAATGAAAAGGGAGACAAAGCGGGTGGTGGTGAGTTATTCTGAAGTGACCGCACCAGTGTTGGATCACACATATGAATATATGTCTAAACAATTCAACATACTAACATCATAACACCATGTTTAAAATGTATCCAAAGCCTTAACATTCAAAGATGTAAGGAAGTCTAACACTAATATTATTCCTCAGGTTAATGGGGTGTGGAGGAAGCTTCCACTGAAACTCAGCGACACTGTGAACCTCAAGAGCAACCCTGCTGCCGTCATACTGGAAACCACTTTTGGTCTTTACGTCTCATATGACATTATTGGTTCGGTCAATATCAAATTGCCGCCTAATTACTCTGACAAAGTCTGCGGCTTGTGTGGGAACTTTAACCACGTCAGAGAGGATGACTTCAGAAAACCAGATGGCCCACAAGCCCATGATGCAACATCTCTGGCTGAGAGTTGGCAGAGTAGGCAACCCATCTCCTTCTGTGAAACGATTCTAGTACCTCATCAATGTGACCCACTGGAGGAGGCAGAGTATGCCAGTGAGCTCTACTGTGGAGGCCTCCTTTCCAGTACTGGGTCCTTCGCTGAGTGTTTATTGGTTCTGGAGGCACAGAGCTACTTCAGGGGCTGCGTGGATGGCATGTGCTCTTCTCATGGTGACCTAGCAGTGCTATGTGAGACATTACAAGTCTATGCTTATATCTGCCAGGAGGCTGGAGTTGCCATACACACATGGAGAAACTCTACTTTATGCCGTACGTTTGCTTATTGCTTCCTGATTTTGTTACTCTACTCTATGTTCTAAGATAAATAGCAGCAAATAATGAGTTTAATAATATAAAATAACTCAAGCCCCTCTTTCTCCTCTTTCCTTCTTCTCAGCCTTTCAGTGTGGAGAGAACAGCCATTATAACCCATGTGCTGATGGTTGTCCCGATGTGTGCACCAGTATGGATGCAACTGGCTCCTGTGGAAGCTGCGTGGAAAGATGTGAGTGTGACTCTGGCTTCAAACTCAGCGGAGAGAAGTGTGTACCAGCAGAGGACTGTGGGTGCTGGTATCAAGGAGAACTTTATGAAGTAAATGGAGATGAAGAACAGAGAATATTTTCCTATTAGCCTAGTCACTTACGCAATCCGAGAATTCACACATCTGTTTTGCCTGCAGAAAGGAGAGTCATGGTTACAAGGAGAGTGTGTGCAGCAGTGCCAGTGCACAGGCAGTGGTATCGTGCAGTGCACCACGATGCAATGTCCAGAAACTGAGATTTGTAAGGTCAAAGACGGGCTCAAAGGCTGCTTCCCTCTTAATATAACCACCTGCAGGGTGTATGGTGATCCACACTATATCACCTTTGATGAGATGGTCTACGATTTCCAAGGGGGTTGTAGTTATACCCTGATTACCACATGTGGAGAAGGAAGCTCTATCCAGTTCACGGTCATAGGACACAACATGCATCCTCCCCTGCAGAACCTCACCCGTTCCAAGCTAGAAGCCGTGACTCTTCAGATTGACGATTTGAACCTCACCCTGAATGAGAGCAGAGAGATCAATGTAAGCATGAAAATGTCTTAGAATTATTTACACACTGCAAAATTAAACTCATTTAGAGCATGTAAACGTAACAAGGACTGCAAAAATGTTCACCATTTTGACTCGGGACCCGCAACAGGCGAGCTGGCTGGGTTTGGTGTGTCTTTATTATCTTTTGTCATTCATTAACTACAGTGGCAAATTGACATCACTTCACCCATTTTTATTAGAGTCAGTAAGGAGGAAGTTGCTCATAAGAATACAAAAACTAATAGGTGACCTGCTTGACTTTGACCTGATCAGCTATGTGGTAATTAATATATACTGTAAGAGTGAAAAACCTGTTCTGCATGTATGGGGAAATAAAATATATTGACCTTTAAGGGTTTATCTTAATACCACTGATGATTTATTTTCTCTTTAGGTGAACGGTAGCATTATTCAACTCCCCTATTCCAACAAAGGTCCATACGGCTCAGTATGGGTCTATGTCAAGGGCTCTTACATAATCTTGGAGACGACCTTTGGCCTCAGAATGAAAATGGATGGGCAGAACAGACTCTTCCTCCAAGTGGATGAGCGCTACAAGAACGAACTGTGTGGATTATGTGGCACCTTCTCTGGCTATCAAGACGATGACTTTGTGATGCCAGGAGGCCAAAATGCAACGGGATCATTTGAATTTGGAGACAGCTGGAGGGTGCAAGACAATAAGGAGTATGTCACACTATCAAAGAGAGTGTCTGCACACTAATTAGTGCAAATGATGAATGTTTAGACATTTTATTACCTCTAAATAGAAAAATATACGATACAACAGCAGGTATCATTTGGAATCTCAAGCATGAGACACATATGAGGAAGTACAAGTAATATGAACAACTTTTTGCCAAAAGAGTGTAATATTATTAACAATACAGCAAAATACCAAATTTAGTGTGAAATAGAATAATTACTGTACTGCTGTTAACGTAGTATTGACAAATGTGAAGCTCTGACTTTAGGGTGAACCAAGACCTAAGCGACAATCCATAGCCAAGCTAACTTTCCTGTATGACACTACCTAAACCTCGAAAAAAGAAATTGAAAACAAACATCATCTTAAACTAACACTCACAAAAGAAAAAGGAGGAGAAAACTGTGTAAAAGAAATAGCATCACTAGGCTAACACAAACACAACAAGTAGTTAGCACAAGGCTAACACCTGTACAGTCACTAATTGACACAAAGCTCAAACAAAACATGCTAACACACATATTAAGTTCATAGAAAAAATATCAGAAACTGTCAAATGACAGAGAGAGATTTCCTGGCTTAGGAGGGGATTATAGTTGCAACATTGGCCAAACACCTGGAACAGCCAATAAGTGGCGACATTGTCATCAGTAGTCAGCCCATCCTCTTCTGCTTGTACCTGCCACTTATCATAGATCCTCAATCCCAAACAGGAGGTCTCACTCTTAAATTAGGTTTTTACACAGCAAAATAAGAACACATTCACCATATACGAACAAAGTTTGGCTGGCCTTAACAAATTGTAGTGTTAATTACATTCCCTTTAGTCTCAACTAATACTGTGGTACGTACTTACGTATGTGTACTCACGTAAAATGAAGGCATACTAATCGGTTACATTAAGATGATAAACACAGAAAACATGAAGTATCATGATAACTTTGTCAACCCTGAGTATGGTTGCACAGGGGTAATGGGAATTTGCTCAACCCGCCACTTTACCAAAGTGCGGAAACTAAACTAGATGTAATAATCTATAATCATGTACACGATTTCACAACCCAGCTAATTACTTGTTAAATACATGTGTACAAAGCCCATTAGATCAACATTATATGTACACCAAGCTCATAACCTGTCAACCTTACATTTCCTTCTCATTAAGTTGATAGATAATGAAGTATAAGTAGATACATTCTAAACATTAACAAACCCCATTTTGCTTCTTTTAAAGGTGTGTTGCCATTCCAAATGATCCAACACTCTGTGACTCTGATGATATGAATGAAGCCTACCAGAAATGCAACACGCTGCTATGGGATGCTTTCAAGCCCTGCCATGAACTGGTTCATCCAACCCTTTACATCAGTAGTTGTGTGTATGATTACTGCGCCACAAACAGTGACCAACACACCCTATGTGAATCCCTGAAGTCCTATGTAGCGGCGTGCCAGGTTGCAGGAGTGGAGCTTCAGCACTGGCAGACAGACACAGCATGCGGTGAGGGCTGTTCGGAGTGAAATATTGTCTGGGGTTCTTAAAGGTGGAAGGTTGGGAACTCATGTCTTTTTTGTTTGCTGGGCTTTTTTTTTTTAATTTGTCCCCATTTCAGCTGACCTCCCAACCACATCAGCTCCTTCAACAACTCCAACTCCTACTTCTCCAACACCAGATCAGACTTGTAAGAATGTCCAGCGTTCTTAGGGTTTATTTGTCACTGGTTTGAATGATGAGCAGCGTAATCTGATTAATTAATTAGTTATTGCTAAACCAAATAAAATTTCACCATTATTCCCTCAAAAATTATACATTTTCCAAATATATAATATAATATAATATGATATAATGTAATATAATGTAAATATAATATAATGTAATTATAATATAATATAATTTTATATAATATTATCCTTGAATAACTATAATTATTTACAGACTGAATTAAATTACTTTTTACAGTATAATTCATCTGACACAATTGTATTTTTTTCAAAAGGCAACCTAATGATTATATCTGTTTTGTTTATATGCTTTTTTATAGACTGTCCCATAAATTGCGACTTTGAAAGAAATCTGTGTGGGTGGGAACAGCTCGTACAGGACAGTTTTGATTGGACAAAACATTCAGGACCAACTCCATCGAATTTAACTGGTCCAACCCAAGACCATACTACCGGAGGTAAACTTAAAGTCAGAATTTGAAATCACAACTTTTTTTTCCGCTGCATTTTCTTTCTTTTTTTTTGATTGCTCCTTCATTTTTTTATGTTTCCGTAGCTGGTTTCTATATGTATATTGAGGGCAATAGTGTTACCCATGGAGATTCAGCCCGCCTTTTGAGCTCAGTGTGCCACTATACTGGCCCTCTCTGTGTGCAGTTCTGGTACCATATGTACGGGTCAGCTAAGGCCATGGCTCTAAACATCTACATGCTCAAAGATAATAGTGCTACCAAGATCTGGGCCATGAAAAACAACCAAGGACCAAAATGGCATCCGCAGTACGTTGACATCGGTGTGCCTGGTCCATTCCAAGTAAGTGTATATCCTGAAAATGTATGGCCGTAAATGCGAATGGCTCAATGCTGGATGTATTTAGTGCAAATACATCTAATTTCATATATTGACTCACATTGTGTTTCCCCACCTCTTAAAGATTATCGTAGAGGGAATTCGAGGCTCCAATGTTCAATCCGATGTGGCCATAGATGACATTTCTATACAATTTGGCTCATGTTCAGGTGACCCCACAAAACAGTTACATTTCATTTCCAATGGTGCAAATACATTAAGAATTCAAATTAAGAATTTTATTACAAGCAAACCAGATATAATCTGATTAAATTAATGTCAATGATTAATTACTTCAGATAACATCCATGACCGGGTTAAAGGAACTGAGCTTCGTTCAACAACAGCAGGAGCACTCCCGTCACATACAGGTATGAGCACAGGAAGCTGCAGTTTATGGGCCCATTGTTTCTGTATCAGAAAGATGAAGTATGGTTACGAATTAGAAACGAAGCCAGTTGTGCTCCCCTGGTGTTGGAACTCTCCTATTTAATTCTTTCCACATTTTGACGCACCTATCATCTAAACATATGTTTGGCTCTTATTTCCAGTATGCCAACTGGACTGTAGTTTTGAACAAGATCTCTGCAAGTGGAACAATCTTTTGACGGATGTTTTTGATTGGACAAGGCTTAGAGGCTCCACTTCTACCGTCATGACTGGCCCCTCCTCAGATCACACCTCTGGAGGTACGACCAAGTAAACATTATGGAAAAATGTGATGGAAAATGAAAATATCATATTGACCAGGCTGACATCATAATCAGTCACTAACTAGTGAAAACCCAATTACAGTTCCTCCTTGTGAAAGCAGAATGGTAGGCTGACAGTCATGTTAGATTACACAAACTTTCTTTAAAAAAAGGTTCCAGAGTGTAATCTTTTGAGAATGCAACCATTTCCATCTCTGTGTGAATTAACAAACTGTGAAAACTGTGATGACACGTCCCCACTTCATTCATGACTCTTACATGTTCAGCCTATTTGCCTCTTGCCTCTTTTGCAATACATTATTATTTTGAATTGTCAATAATCAGCATACAGCTTCAGAAGTGATTCAGTATTTTTGAATGTAAAAAATAACATTATCTATGCAAAGAAGGAGCTTTATGTATCTTAACTAACTCCTGTGTCTTCAACCAGATGGCTACTAT
>VRLP01006792.1:0-25862 GCA_009660295.1 Lophius piscatorius | reverse complement strand
ACATACATACATACATACATACATACATACATACATACATACATACATACATACATACATACATACATACATACATACATACATACATACATACATACATACACATGTATATAATAAAGCTTCAGAGCCATACCTTGGATGAGGGGCAGATAGAGATGATACTGATCGAGTTCTCCACTGAACATGGCAAATGCCTGGCGCTTCAGGAGCATGGGCTTCTGGTCTGCATTGGCAAACAGTTTCAGGGAGCCACTCTGCATGCCTATAGCACAAATAATTTAATCAATTACATCGCCTTCAACAGCAACATCTTCTGTGTTACAGATTAGGCCTCACGATTATATGTCTATTGCATCTTTACAGGACCATGAACATTTCCTCCGTGGCTGTACTCACTCATAAGGTCTTTAAACATGGTCTTCTCATGAGTCAACAGGTGGTCAATAATTGATTTCCATCTAAAGAGAACATGGGGCATACAAGCTAAAACATTAGACAATATTGACTTGCCAATCAACCAAGTAATAATTTAAAGGCACCTGAGAGACAAATACATCTTTGTAGAGGAACAAAAAAACTCAAACAATATTCGGTCAAAGGGTATGGACTCTTTACATATTATCTTAACATTTTTAATCTATGCAATAGCACTATTGGTTTCAGCTTTCTCTTTTAGTATAGCCAGACTTGTCACATATCTTTTACTCAATAAACTGACTCCATGCTATAAGAATGAGAAAGATGAGATTGAATTATAAGAAAGAATGTATTCACAAGTTGAATAAAAAAAAAAAAAAACTATGCCAGTTTTTATAAAAAACACTCTTAACACATTAAATCAAAACCACTGATTTAACTCATCCTCCTGGATGCTCTCATGCGGTCAACCTAGAATCACACCCTCAATGTCAATTTTCCCTCCCACATCCGCATTGAGTCTTGAAGTAATATTACTGCCCTGCAGTGTTGTGCTTCAGTCAAGTTTCAGTTTAAATACTCTTCTGTCCACACATATAATTTACATGCATATACATGTATGAATGACAGAGAGCTTTGTCAAGCGCTTGCTGTCACTTGGTGCAATGACAATCACATGAAGCTCAATATCTGGAAAAACCAAGCAGCTTAGGTTTAATTAAAAAGTCTCCAAATGTGATCACGCTGCAAAAAAGCTACAAATTCTACAGTATGGAAGCTAATACTTGATAACAATAACAAAAAACAAATATACAGAAAAGAAAGTAAAAAAATGCAGCTAGTAAGACATCTTACACGTGGTGCTCTGTGTTCATATTTTGTTCTTGTGTTTTGTCCAGTTTCAAGTTTTTGTTTTTGTTATAGTGGAGTGCATCTATTGACTATGCTTTGATAATGCGGAGTT
Organism: Lophius piscatorius; assembly: GCA_009660295.1. Taxonomy (NCBI): domain Eukaryota; kingdom Metazoa; phylum Chordata; class Actinopteri; order Lophiiformes; family Lophiidae; genus Lophius; species Lophius piscatorius. Next base: position 24,481 of record VRLP01006792.1, on the reverse strand, counting down.
CCACGTGTCAATTGTATAAACTCTTCTGTTTGTTTGCAAGCAGGACATTGAATATTGCTGATGCTCCTGGTTGTAAAAGAGTGGTGAGTAATTGTGTGGAAATAAATTCCTATCTGAACAAACGTACTAACTTTGGAGCACAGGATGCATCCATGGTGAAGAAGAGAGGGTCCATAAAGAGCTCAAAAACTTCCTTCCTCCAGGCCCTTTTGGTATAGGCATATCCGCTCAGACTGCTCAGCAGCTGAGCACCCGCTTCAAAACTTGGCGTATTGTACGCACTAGAAAAGAGATGGACCAAATTAAAGGATGACTATTAAGACCAAAGTTTTATTTTTACATACAACACTTACCTGTGATTCTTCAGGTAGGGGAAAACGTAGTACATGAGTCGAGAAATGAGAGGAACAGCTTTCTCCTTTTCGTCACTGCGGTAAACCATGTCCAGAAGGGGTGCCAGGATCTAATTTTTTGACAGAATGTGTTGAACAACATAAGCTGATAGTGCTTGGCCCATTCTTCTGCTCATTGTAATTCAAACCTCAAAAATCCTACCTCAGCCAGGAGTACAAGAGCTTGCACACTATACACTGAGGGGGCCGAGGAGGAAACCATGGTGCTAGTTTGAGCCATCGACTCTGAAAAGAAGAAAAAGAAGAAAGTTAACTTGTGGCTGCAAAATGCTTGTAAAAATGATTTGTTGGTGCCGCACATACATGTACAACAGACAGCTGACAACTCAAATAAAAATGTTTAATCATAGAATCAAAGTGATCGATCAACATAAGATTCTTTACATTTACCATTCCCAATAGGAAGATTAGTATTCCCAAATGTAGCTAAAAGCTCAACAGGATGTTAAATGTACTCCAGCCAAACAGAATATTAAATTAATATCATGTTTGATAAAGAAGTCTGCACAGTGCCTTGCAGAGTTGTTTTTCCCTTGTTGTCGGCAAAACAACTCTGCAATGAACTTTGTTTAATTTTTTCAGCAGTTTGTGCTACAGCAGATCTTATGTTGGGTTGGACAACACGGGCTAATCTTTGCTCCCCATGCGCATTAATGGATTTTCTCAGATTCACCGGGTGTTCTTCATTTGACAACTTTGCTCGGTATTAGATAATGCAGACCAAGAACAGCCAACAAGACTTGTATCTCTGGAAATGCTCTGATCCAGTCGTCTAGTATCACAATAAAGACACTTTTTATGTTTGAACAAATCAACTCTGAGGAGAAAATGTCAACTTGCCATCTAATATATCCCACCCATTGACAGGCACCATTACAACTAGATAATCCATATTATTCTCACTTCCCCCATCAGTGGTCATAATGTTCTGTCTGACCATATCAAATAAAAGAGCAGTTGAGATTTGTAAGCTCAACCTGATTAAATCTAACTTGAGACTGGTTACATCGGTCCCTTGAGTTAATTTGTCAACCAGTGGCCGGAGACTTCAGATGATGTAATACAGATATGTACTTTTCAGAGGTATCTAAATTTACCGTAATGGTCCCCATCCACATCTGCATCATCTGGTTCGTCTGCTTCAAGGCACACCTGTGGCTGAACTTTGACCTCAAGGCTGCGGCTGAGCCAGCTGGTCTGCTCCAGAGATGACCCTGCAATCCCGCCCACTGCCTCGAGGATCCGCTGAGTCACCTCCTACACAACAGTTTCACCATCAATAGCATCACAATATCCCACTAGCTCCCTATCTTAATAATAGCCATAGAAATACAACATAGATCAAACCTGTAGATCTCTTGTGTCCTTCTTGTTGTCCAGGTTAGCGAGCCTATTGACAAAGTCATCGAGAATTCTGCAAGACAAAAACAGTTAATGCCTTAATTCCCAAAAGGAAATGAACAAAGAACCATGGATATCAAAGAATACAAGCAGCCGATTAATTCTGGTTAATTGAATGACATCAAATATCTATTGTGGCTGTTATTCTGGTCTGTAACGGTCTGTGTAAGCACAGTATGAATGCATGATGTAATGGAGAAGGACTACTTCTAAAATAAGATAAAATGTGTCCTAATAACTGAACGTATAAAGCAACTGACCCCAGTAGTAAGAAGTGGCCAGGTGGGGACAAATTAAGTTGAACAGACTCCCGTAGCAAACTGAGGAGGGGTGCAACACTTTCCTGCAGGGGCTGAGCTGAAATACTACAAACAGAAACAGAGAGAAGTTAATGGTCTAATTAAACCCGAGTTTGAGATCTGCATTTGTTTTTCCAATTTACCTCTGAATGTAGTTATAGCTGAACTGTAAAATTGGGATATCTACCAGGGTAGACTTCTGTTGGAGACAAACGGTAGAAATCGCATAAAAATTAGAAAGAATTGACATTAAAAGCATCCAGAATATACGTTTTCAGTATCAATGCACAAATACATATTGGTCTACCTGTTCTCCTTTGATCTGATGTGGTTTTTTCACCACTTCCCTCACCAAATGTAGGATGGTATCTGTGTGCAAGGTGTGCAGTGATTTCACAAGATCCACAATGGTAAGACGAGACTCACTTGGCACAGGTAAAATCTGTAAAAAAAATAAAATAAAAGGAGGAGGATGATACCAATAAGCCTTTCTGGGAAACAGTAGTGTCACTGGGCCCTTTTCTTCTGGACTTACTGGAGTTCTTACCTTGTTTTTGTGTCTCCTCTTATTCTTTCTTTTGCTCCACACCTCTCCCACTGAAGCCATGAGCTGAGCACCATACTGCCCAGTTAGAGGGACCAGGAACTCTAGGATCCGCTGCCGCAGGATCTAAACATGCATTTATCATGAACAGATGATATTTTACATTTACAATATGTACCAGAATACACATTACAGGATCAATAACTATATACAGCATCAATAAGACAGATCCGAAATGATATACATTTTTGTGAGCACAAGAAAATACGCATGCATGGATCAAATACCTTGGTGCTTTTAAAGTAGACCGAGGTTGAGGAGTGTGTGTTGGTCTGAGTAGAGTCAGAGGCACGTTTCTGAGACTCTTCCCTCATGACCACTCCCCATAACAAAGCCATGCTGCTGAACATGTTTGGTAGTTCCTCGATCACAGCGCTGCGCGCATTGCGGTCATCCACTTGATCGCAAACAGCCGAGGACTGTCAGAGAGAAAGAGAGATTAAATGTCATACAATAGATATCGGAAGTGATGTGTGTCTGTGTTAGTGTACTATTCCTTACCTTCTTGTTGTCCAGTAAACAGTAGTGTGTAATGGTGGTCAGGCCTTCAAGCAGAGTCAGAGGGTAGTCAGGGGCAATGTTGTCTCTCCTGCCACATAGACTAGTCAAAAGACAGAGACATACATCGAGAAATTGAATTTTACTCACTGTATTATTATTATTATATAGCAATACAGATAAAAGAAACATGAGTAGCTTAAAATAAATAGACAATCTCCTTGTTTCCTGTCTTTTATGTCAATTATAAATTGATAGTTGTTGCTTGTCCTTGCACATTTACCATGGTAAGCACCGGCCCATGTCTACATTCATATACGTTTTTCAATTAAGCAGGGTGTCTTTCATTATGTTTATGTAATGGAAAATATCATTTGACGAGTTTTTAGTTATGGGCTGTTTGTGATTGACTATTAGTTGAATGAATCTTACATATCAGGAATGCCAGGAGTTATCAGTGTACACAAATCTATGTTAAGCTGTGTTTTCTGCGCTGTTAAATGTACCTCTGATTTGTCTTTCCTCCGTCATGCTCGTAATTCTTGACTAGCTCATCCAGGTTCTTGCAGATCTGATTAATGAGTGGAGCCACAATTATGCTTAGGGAGCGGCCCAAGAATTGAAGCGAGGAGCACATCAGTGACACCCAGTGGGGGTGCATAGCATAACCATACTGTGGCTGCAGAGCTCTTGCTGCAGCAGAGACAAACATTCCTTGTGCTGTGATAGGGTGGCTTTGGACATACTGGGAAGCCTTGATGGACTGCTGAAAAAGCACTGCTGTTTGCCACTCACGAGTCAGGGGGGTGCTGGGAGTTGGGGATTCACGAGAATCCCCGGGTTGGCTAGAAGTTCCACCTGACCCAGCTGCTGAGGTAGACCCACTCGGCCTTATGTGGTACTCCAATACTATGAGAGCCTGGAGCAGTTTCAGTAACTCCATTTGTAAAGGGTACTGTTCTGCCGCCCCTCCTGTTCCAATATTTATTAGACTCTCCTCCGGCAGGCCTCCCAGCTCATCCAGTAGCTCCTCTCCCTTGGATGGTCTCTTATCAGTTCCCCTCTGGCTGATATACATGGAGGCACAAAGTGTAAGCAGAGCATATTCCTGCACTTTACATGCTAAAAGGAGTCTGCAAATAGGATCCATAATGGCCTTGTTGCCCGTTTCTCCTCGCACCATGCACCCGAGCTGCTTCACTATACGGGTGAGAACCTCCACACTCTTCACCTGAACCTCCCTGTTCCCCTGCAGGTCAAGTGGGCTCACGCTCAGATAGGACGGGTAATGAGAGCGCATAAATCGCAGACACAATGACACCAGCAGTTCAATGAGCAGTGATGGCGGCACAGGGGGGGAGGATGAAGGGGAAAGCAGGCAGCCATAGAACTCCTGACCCCCTTGAGCCTGTTGGTGGCGCTGCAGGAGGTTTGAGATCAGATTCAGATGGGCAGCAGAGCTCGTGTCCAGAGATGAGGAGGAGAGTGCATCCACCAAACGGCACTCAGCGCTGCTTCTCAGCAGGCTGCCAAGCAGGGCCAAACCTTGGAGCAGATGGCGCCAGCCTCCTGCTACAGGATACAGCAGGATATGGCGGAACAGTGAGTCAATTGCCTCTCTCTTGTCACGCTCTTGTTTTAGCAGGCGAGACCTGGCCATGGCCTCCAGCTCTAAATCCTCCTCATCCTCACTTGACAATGACTCAGATGCCTGAGTGTGCTCAGACTCTGCCCTACGCAGGCAATTGACCATATCTTCTTCCCCAATGCCTGGGATCGGTGCAGAGAATGAGCTGGAGTTCTCAGTGGATACTTGGGAACCACTGGTGTCAGCTGACTCAGTGTGTTCACTTTCCTCTTCTTCCTCTTCTTCTTGAGTCTCTTCACTGTCACTCCTAGATAACACTAAAGTGTCCTGCGTAGGTTTGGGCAACTCAGCACCACTTTCTAACTCAGCCCACAGGATTTCCCGGTCTACAATGTTCATGAGATTTAAGGCAGTGACCTCTGTTGCTATGGAATTCGCAGATGTCCCTGATGATTTGGTGGAGCTTCGACTTCTGTTGCATAGAACCTTCAGGGTATCTTAAAGAAACAAAAACAGCCTGAGTAAAGACTTCCATCCAATTGAAATTGTGTTCCCGTTCAAGCATATGCAACACATGCTTGATAAATGCATTTACCAGCAGTGACGTTTTGCTTGATGCTCTGGATGGAGCAGCGCTGAGTGGAGGGGTGTAGCAGTAACAAAAGAATAGGTTCCAGGATCCGAATCACATCATTGAGGGAAAGAGCCCGTACCAGCCAGCACTGCGCTGCTGCACTTATTGAGCCATCTGTACAGCTCAAACTGTCCACCACAACACACAGAGTCCTGAGAGAGACATAAAAGAACAGGCAAGATTCAGAAAAGAAAGAATGGACTACTTCTCTTAGTGTTTCATTCTCTCTTTTGATAACATGTTGTGAATAATCTCAATGAAACAGGAAAGGAAACTCTTTGGGTTCAAATCTACAACAGCATATAAGGTATGTACAAACCAATGAGGCTTTAAAGCTGGAGAATGGGAAACAGTAAGAAAAGATGAACTTGCTTAACTCAAATTCTTAAAGCAAACAAGCCAACACAGTTTTCGCTGAGGGTAGCGTTGTTGGCAACAAGGTTTTTCTCTTGTGTGCAAAGGGAAATAGGATAGCCTTAATCAGATAATCTAGCTCAGTTCATCATGATTTTAACTGAACTTAATCATGGAGTGAAATAATGATAATGTTTAGTGTGTAAACATATCTAAAGGTAGCATGGTTGGGAGTTGAAAGTTATTAGGCTAAGCATTAGTTTTCTCGGTGTTAAGATGAGGCTGGTAAGAATTTAGCCATATATTTGCCAACTGGTATCATTTCTTGCGCAGTAATGTGTAAAATTGATTTGTTAATGTCGCTGAATTAAAGACATTGCCATCAAACCAAACAAATGATTACGAGTTACAGAAACAAAGAATAAGGCTCTGTGTTACTTGAAATCTTATGCAGGCTATTGGTTTTTGGACTTATCTTATTATTTTCATCGACATACTTCGATATTTCAACAGATATTTACATAATGACATCCTAAACCTAAGCCTTTATATAGTTCATCACAATAAATATAGTATAACATGCCAATATTTGGTGTCTTTTTTCCACCACAACGGAAAAAATTCTATCTTCACTCTAACACAATATTTTAACATACTGAACCTAAGAAGACTCCGGATAAGGCTCAGGGATCAGTTGGCGTCATCTAAAACTCCGAAAGGTTAATTTGCAGCATATTTGCTGTACGGAGTGCTGTTCTTCTGTCTCAGGTTTGGCATTTGCTTAGTTTAATTTTTTCTCAACTTTCTCATGCAGGTTCCCACTTTGCATCTTTCTACCTCACACTAATGCTTCCTTGTCCAACAGGTTATTCCACTGTCAGATCACATAGATATTCTGAGGTTATAAAGTAAACAAAATTGAGACGTTTACAAGAATTACAGAACCAGAGATATATATTAAAAAACACCGTCCACGTCTTTATGCAATTTACTAACCGGTCAAAGGAGCGATTGAGAGACATGGTCCTGCTGGTCTGGATCTCCCGGGTCAGGTGCCACAGAATTGTGAAGCGATGTAGTGCTTCATGTCGGACAACCTGGGACAGACAAACAAAGGGCAAAACATTGGGTTTGTTGTTCAGCTTTTCGTATTTCACCGTGGGTCTGTTTGTTTCCCAGTGAAACGGGACACAGCCAGAGGATATTGAAAGAAAAATTAAAACGAACAAACAGATTGCGGTTTAGCATGTTTGCAGGTATCTTGACCTTGTCTTTGTGTAACAGCGCCTGGCAGATGATGTCCTCACAGATGGATCCTGATGGGGCCAAACAGTGAAGCCTGTAGAAGAGTTCCACACAGGATACGTGCTGCTCTCTCCGTTCTGTGTCCAGCTGACACCACAGTACCTGGGACACCCGCTGCATCACAGCAAAAAAGATAGTGTTACTGCATCTGGATTAGGGTTTCAACAGCGTGAGATTTCATGGAATGATAACTGTCTTAATAAATACAAATTCTATCATGGTTTCATAGTATATCACTATCATGAGAAGAAGGAATCATTATGGAATGGAACCTTATAAAAGGGAGCATTCTTCCATTTTTAAAAAAAACTTTCTTTAACATTGCAGAAACCCTGAGGGCAGTCAGTGTACTTGTCTTTTTGTAAATTGGATTAGGATTTAATTAATCTTAAAAGAACATGTCAGGCATTGGTGCTTATAACCTTACAAAAGAACTATTGACGTATGGTAAAAAACCTTTTCATATTTTTTATGAGACGTCATGTAACAGGGACACGATTTTAGCAGTTCATCTGCTGTGTTCAAGTGAATGTGGTAGCCAAATTTCAGGACTTTCCTCCATTGCATTTAAGAGAATGAGACAAAACCATCTAACACCCTGAAAAAAGAATGACTCCAACAATCGCCATCGCTGGTGTAGTGGCAGAGAAACACAATCTTACTATACAACATTTATATCACGGTTTTAAGTTAAACTTAAAAGTTTTTAGTTTTGAACCTGACCTGATAGAAATTTGTTTGTTCCTCTATGGTGCGCAGAACAGAAGGGTAGATAGGTGGCACGGTAACCATCTGCAGCCGCCCAATCAAAGGGTTGGAATCAGATGTCTTGTAACGTCTGTGCTTGTCCTGGATGACCAGTGCTAAGGACTGGGAGTGGTTGATAAGTTCCAACAGGGTGGCTAGTGCGGTGTGCTGGATGTTGTAGTCCCTGGACAGGCAACACTGTGTCATCAAGGTCCTCAACCACACTGGCAGGCACTCCATGTTGCCATCTTCTGGAAACAATAACATAATATTACAACTTTTTTGTGGAATAAAGGGGCACTTCACTGATTTCATAAGACTTGTTAACTTCTCAAGAGAAGTAAAATTCATCAAGCAAAAACAATTGAAAAACATCTTCATAGACATCTTTGGGGATATCTTAAGACTTCAGTTAGACAAATATGGATGTTTACGGGAAATGTAGGATCCAGTGACCCATTTTAGGATATTTCTTAGATTTAGGATATCTTAGCCTATACTTCCGTTAAGACCATTCTTGCACATCCATTTATTTCACTGAACAAAAATACTCGTGCTCTATGTGGCCTAGAAGGTGGTTACAATAGATTGGTAAATACTGAGCTGGAAGATTACAATCAATTGTCTGCTGACCTGCTTGACTGAACATGTCTGTGTGGAGAAGAAGAGTCTCCTCTTCGCTGAGGTAGACAGGTAAGGTGGTGCACTCGAGCAGAAGATGGCAGTTGGCGGTGAAGGCCTGTCGACAGGCCTCAGGGATTTCTGCCCGGCCCCTAGGCATGTACCCAGCCGCCCAGTCCAGAGATCCTGATTGCCCACGTTCTTTTTTCTTCTCTGTGGGGATTTCTGGGAGCTGAGGATCGGATGTAGAGCGGGATTTTGGTTTGTGTTGAGTGAACAGTACACTCAGTTTCTCTTTAATTTCCCGTCCCCCAATGCCCGATTTCAAATTCTTCTGATCCTCCGTGACAGCAGTTGGCTCAGGTTGTGGTACTTCCACCGGTTCGCTGACATCCTCTACCTGTACTAGCAGGTATCTGAAACACAGAGGATCAATATTTGTAAATTAAATAACGAAGAACAAGATCAGTGTAGGCTCCAGATAATCTGATATGGCTAAGATATTTACTTTGTGGTTATGAGTGCCAGGATGTCCTGAAGATACTTAGTCATGGTGTCTATACTCCCTCCTTTCCTCCAAACTCCTTCGCCCTCATTACAATTTTCTCTTCCACCGGCCACTAACTCCATCCCAGGTGGAAGATTTTGCTCTGACGGTGAAGCACTGATGCCTAATCCACTGTCTTCAGACCTGAGTATTGGGTTAATTCCATCGGCAGTCTCTGGCTCTTCTCCTACATATCCGTTTAGCTCTTCATCTTCATGGTGCCCATTTACCAACTCAACACCATCTTTGTTTCCCTCACTCCTTACATCCTATGTAGAAGACAAATGATTTGAGAAATTAAAGTCAAACATCAAAAATATATTAAAAAATAACCACATTGTCATGAACTGTAAAATGCCCAACCTGAGCCTTTGTTTTTTTCTCTTCTGGAGACTGTAACTCTACATCTGCGGTGTGTGACTCTGCCTCAACGTCCATATAGGCTACAGGCATCTGGATCTTACTCAGGACTTTAAAACAGGCCCGTAGGCCCTGGGTGACATCTTCCAGTCTAACAGTGTCCAAGTGTTTATGCAGAGTCTGCAGCATGGTGCTCAGCATCTCAGGGAGGAACTGGAATTGAATGTCAACATGGAGCTCCTGTGGGAAAATAACAAACTAAATTAAATGGAGAATATAACCTCTGAGAACAGAAATTTCTTTCGGTGTGTGTATGAGTCAGAAAAGGGATGAATAATCGTCAATATCTGTTCAAACCCGAGTACCAGAGCGATGCAAAAAAGTAAAAAAAAAAAAGCTCATTATTTTGTTGACTAGCTTTGTCAAAAAAAACACATCCTTTACCTCAGATTGTATTTCACCTTGTCTGTATTTGCAAAGCAACAAAATACAGATTTGTGGTTTTCTGGCAAACATTAATATTTAGAAATATGTAGAATATTTTATGATGGTCAAGTGTGTGAATTGTTTACCAGAGGAAGAATGTCAAGCAGAAAAATGATCAGATTGGACATTTCTGTGACAGATGGAGCAGGGTGACTGCGGTCTTGCTGAGGTGGTGTTGGCGGGTCATCTTTTGCACTATGGAGCGGACATAGAAAGGAAAACAGTGATTCCTCTCAGCTGGTATTTTAGAATAAACCTATATTTTATGTCATTGTTATAACAATGTTTTAAAAGATGATGATTCCGAAAAATATTGCATTTTTCTGAGCTGTTATCCTACATTATGTCGTCAACACTTAATAACAGCTTTTCTCAACTGGTCTGCCGCCTGACTTTGACAGAGGTGCTATCAAATTTATTGTCCACTGGTAGCTTAGCAGCAATGATAGAAGAGGCCAGCAGCAAGATGGAAGAATAAACAGGACAGTGACAATTATTTGTCAATTGGTTTCAGCTTTACAGAAATCCATCATGCTCTCCCTTTGTGCCTGGAGTGCGGTATTAAACTTTAAACCAGCAACTGCCACTCGTCAGCAAGGGTGTGGAGATTATTATTCCCTTGAAAAGTCAACACAACTAACAAGCGCAAGTGATGATAATGTGTATATTACTATCAAAGACTTCCCAATGCTGACACAGAAGCAAATGGTGCAGATCAGGTAAGACTGTACTTTAAAACTAAAATGGTTTGATTCTGTGTGTTGGCCGTCAGAGGGATGCAGATCGTAAGTGTGTAAATACTTTTTTTAGACGGGGGTAACTTTAGGTTTTGTATACATAGTTTTAAAGGGTGTTGCAACTGAAAAGCGGTGAAGAAAAGCCACATTACAGACTTTCATTTTTAGAATATATAGAAATCCAAAGTGTACCTCAGAGAAGTGCAGAAACGTTGGGTCATATACTCCCAAAGGTATTCACTGTTCATGGAGCTAACCAGCATATTCACAGTTTTTATGATCTCTGATGCATTCTTATTTTCTTTTATCTGGCTGTTGAAGAAAAAGGGAGAAAAAATGATCTTCATGTTTGTCAGTTGCAATTTGAACATCCTTGCATCAGTTCAATAGTCTATCACCCTCACTTGACAAGCTGGTGGCCTGAAAGCCCTGAGCTGGTAATGGTTCCTTCCCCAAGCATCTCTCGACAGTAGCTGTAGAACGCTCGGATGACCTCCAACAACACGCTGCTCAAGACCACTGGACCTAAGCAGAGGCCAAGAAATTATCAAAGTAAAACAGCCTTTGCGTAAATCTTAAAATATGAATAACGAGTGGTAGTGTATTAAGTAATTCTTAACTTTGATGTGTTTGTGTTCTATGCTGCTCTATGGTACCTACCAATCTCCGGTTTATCCAGCAGACTGATGATGATACGGAAGGGTCTGAGATATCCAATCACATTTTTCGGGTCACTCTGCGTATCCTTTTGTTTGAGGATGCTAATCAATGCCTGATGTCACAGAAAACCCCAGATGAAAATGAGACACAGCTAAAAGTTCTGACCAGGATTCCATTTACAGCACAAGCTAATGTATTATAATATTTTTCATGAATAATCTTTCTAGGAATTGTTAGTGTTGAAGCTTTGTTAGTTAAGTTTAGGTAGATATTTTGGAAATGTTGGTTTGAATTTTTTCTTTGCGGAGGGAAATATCACTTCAATTCATCAGAAAAAGATTGTTGTCTAAGTTCAATCAGATGTAGGATTGCGGCAGGCTCAGGATTGAGCTGGCTGTTTGTTGAGCAGTGTAATTCAAGTAGGAATATAGGAAACTTTGGATTGCAGTATGCCGAACCACAGTACAGTTTAAGACAAAAATTATAGTTTGGTAAAACCCATGCAAGGAAGAAGATGGACAGCCTCCAAATTTTTCCTATATTCCTACTTGAATTACACTACTCAACAAACAGCCAGCTCAATCCTGACTCCTTTAGTGTCTATCCCCAAGTATTGCGATCTACAAGCTCAATATATTCTGCCTTAATTATTAGTTGTACTACTAATTTATTTTATGTACGTGCGATGCAATGCTCAAAGTAAAGTTTTTCCCTAATCCTTTTGTATTATAAGTGTATTATGTATTAATACATGTTTGCACACTTTGGGGACAATAAAGTACATCATAATTTATCTCAACTTCTGGCCGAGAAATAGCTCCATACATACCCACACGTTTAGCATTTACTGGCCAATTTCACACCAAACTTTAAAAAATATGTATTTAACAAATAAGATCTAATGTTTTAATTACTAACCTTTAGAGAAACTAGAAGAAATAACAGTTACAAGGTGGTTAAATCCTCCTTTTCCCAGTCTTTTTGATAAGCTAAACTTCTTACTGAGTATTGCTTCACAATGAAAGTATTATCAAGAGCAGTATAATTTGTCTTACTCTTGGAAAAAAATTTAAATTTTATAAATTTCAGCTTTTTTGTCTACTACTAAAAATTAGGTTTATAGTAAATATATACATATGTGTGCCGGCACATGAGTGGTTACCTGCACTACAAAATCTCTAGAGAAGTTGTTGAAGTAGAAGGCTGTATGTTCCTCTTTGGTAGTGGAGTACGTTGGGTGTGGTGCTACCATTCCTCCTTTTATGTCAGTCCCTGGAAAAAAGTTTTACCCATAAGCAAACAACAATGAGCCTAAGGAGAAACTGAGCAAATAATTAATTAATGAAGGATATTTCAATGATAAGCACCAAGGATCCATGCATAGAGGCGTCTGTTGTGGGACATGTCTCTTCGCAGTAATGTAAGTAAGGCTCCAGACACCAATGAGATAATGTCTTTGACACTCATGGCAATACAGGCCTCCCCTTGGTCCTAAACAAACAACACATAGTAACAATTGGCAAAGGGACAATGATGAGAGAAATATGACATAGCTGACAATGGCTGTAGAATAGCAACATACATTAGAATAAATATACAATAGATAAGTGAAACTCATGATGTAGCACACGAAGTGCTTTACATCAAACAAGAAGAACAGAAATGGCAAAGCAAGAACAGTGAACCTACTCACGGGAATAATTAATATACACACTCAGTATACGTAGTACCTTTATGCCTATTTATAAGTATATAACCAGTAAGCCAATTTAAATAACCTGAATCTAATGAAACTCTGATTGATAAGTGATTCCAAGAACAAAAATAAATAAATAGTGGGTGTACTTCTGAGGGTACTTACCAGGCATTCAGCAAAGGGGAAAAAGTAAAGGAGGATTTCAAGCATGTTCCTCTGCACTAGGACATTTGAATCTTGCAGAGACAGACACACCGACTTCAGCTGAAGATGGACAGAAACCAAGAAGCTTTGAAGAATTTCAGATTCATGAAAAAAGACTATAGTGGCAAGTACTATAAAAATAAAATGAACACGACCAAAATATAACCATGATAAAATTATCTCCATAAGTGTTGAACGTCTTTACTCACCACCAGTCTGTGGTCGTATCCTAGCATGTGTGTTTGCACACGCAGAGACACCATACGGTCAAAATGTGTGACTATGAAGACAGATGCAGGCAGTCGCACAATGGGACTGACCAACATGCTGCCCCACAGGGCACCATAGAAGACCTGCTGACCCACCAGCAGGGACAACTTGAGAAGCAACGCATCAGTCCTAGAAAGAGGACAACGTAAAGACACTCTTTGACATGCGTTCTATACATTCAATCTATATCTATAGGTCTAAATGGAAGGATGCCCTTGAGGTTAACAATGAGATCCCAAACAATTCTGAATAAAACTATTGTTTCAGTATGAATCAGTGTAAGTATAGCATAGTATCAAACATTCTACAGTCTTAAGGGGTCAAATCAGTCGCCAAATATTAGTCAAAAATATAGCATTCATTTGAACTTATGAACCTTGAACTGATGTTAGTATTCTGCCTTCAGTTTGAATGACACCTTCATCACGGGCTCAGCATATCCCGATGCAATCTTTGGTCTTCTGTCAACATGCACTACTATAGAAATTGGTGTAACATAAATAGTGAAACACTGAAACATAATGGATAAATCAAGTCAATTTCATAGCAATCAAATTGCTATGAAAAATTCTATCAACAACTCCCAAAATCAAAATCAAAACTGTCAATCTCTGTATCGTTTATTCACTTCTTCACCCTGAAATGTTTAATTTCTTAAATGTTCCAATGTGAATGATTAAGTGGAGGTCTGGTGGTGAGGCTACTAACTTCAACCAAACGAATGCTCTTCACCTTCTTAAATGGCTAAAAAATGTAGAAGGGAAAAATCCTCCCTAAAGTCACAGGTTTTAGTTGGTTGTAATGGGCTACTTTGGAAACATTACACATTGCAACATTCTTAACTCCATGGAAGCAGACCCTATATGGCACAGAAAAATTAGCTATATGAGGCTTTGGATGTACAGACCAATTCAATTTTCAACTGGATCACTTATTATTAGTTCTGGTCTTTTCATCAGTTGCTAGCAATATAAAAAAACATAGAGTAATGTCAGAATACTTTGATTAATGAAATGAAAACAACACAGTATGTACTATTCACCTGTCATAGACCTCCAGTCCCTCCTCCAGGCCTGGTAGTAGTCCAGTTACGAAGGCCTGAAGACTAGGGAGTAAAGCTCTCTGTAGTGGTAGATAGTATCGCTCGTAAATTTTCAGGAGCACCGGCTTCACAGCCATGGCTGCGTGGCCCAACAACGGAAACAGTCCTGAGCTGAAAGGCAGCATAATACAAACAAACACATTAATTTATACCACATACAAATTAAAAAAGCTGCAAATGATTGATGCCAGTTTCTTCACCTGTAAATGAACAGATCCTTGGCCAACCCATTTGTGCCGATGATTTTGAAAATGACCTCATAGGTCTCTAGAGCCTTGAGGTGTACTCCGCTCGGCAGAGCTGGGTGCAGACACTGGGCGAGGCGCTTTCCAATAATCAGTCTCTTGGGCAGGAGGGAATAGCGCAGGTTACTCTGCAGGGCCTAAAAGAAAGACACAAAAGTTGGGGGAAAATAGGTTTACATATAAGGTTTCAATTCTGCAAAACAAACCAATAAAATAAAAACAAACTCACAAAGGCTAAAAATGGGGGATTTTTTGCACATTGCTTCACGTTTACGAGATAAAAAAGTCTGCGTTCCATAAAGGACCGATTTTTAAGCATCAACGCAGACACTTTGGAGTAAATATCTTCCCTCTGGTACATTTATTGGTCAGAATAAATCATCAAAAGACTTCAGCAATAATGTTCTTTAAGAGTGGTATGGTATAGAACAGATACAGAAATTTGGTGTCATTAAGAAAGAAGAACCTCCTCATAAATACACGGATATGAAACACAGTTGCGAAGTTGAAACTTGACAAATTGATGACACAAAAAAAACAAAAAATTAAACCACAGACCGAAACTGAAACTCAGAACTCATTTTAATGATCATCTTATTTTTAAATGTTGTGATACCGTCTACTGTTTATCATCCTTTACCTTATTGAGCTTTCCCAAGGAAGAGATGAGATCTGCCCACTCACTCGAAGACTCGAAGTTTCTCAGCGCCTTTTCAATGACGGCCGCATAGTTACGGTAACGGTAGTCGTTCTGAAGTTCTAACTCCTCTAGATCCATGATGTATCAGACTGATCCCTGCATGTTCAGCAAAAATATTTCTGGAAAAGAGACAAACAAAAGTTTTATTTTATATACAGAAGCAATTGCTTCCATCATAGCATCTCTCTTCAGCCTGATGATGTAACATTTCAATTATCTTATGGGATGTACCCAATCTCCGGAGCTAGGGAGATACATATCCTCAAGTCAGACAAGTCAGTGTTTGTCTGATTGACCTGTCTGTCTTGTCTGAGGAGAGTGGCATCTTTCCTACACAAACAGTGAGCTTGTAGATGCATTCCCAGAGAATAGACTTAACAAAACTTAACACAACACTGACAAATGACCACTTCATAGTGTTGTCATAACACATCGTCATAGCTACCAGCAGACAAAGAGCAGCCTTTTCCTTCATTTGGTGTCTTGTTTCCGGTTATGGTAT
Organism: Lophius piscatorius; assembly: GCA_009660295.1. Lineage (NCBI taxonomy): Eukaryota > Metazoa > Chordata > Actinopteri > Lophiiformes > Lophiidae > Lophius > Lophius piscatorius. The sequence goes on along the minus strand of VRLP01006792.1, from coordinate 8,508 downwards.
GAATGCAAGTCCAATATTGACTCTCTGTTTATCTCTGTCTTAGTCTGTGCCAATTCCAAAGAAAATTTGGCTCTATAGCAGCTCTGCTTTGTTCACGAACCTATGCCAACTTTGTCTGTCTGCTGTTAGGTGCTTCCCGACGGATTAAAGCTGTATGCTGTGGCTGAAAAGGGAGGTTCATTAGAGAAGTGAGAACAAACCATATAGTGAGGTTGTCAAATAAGCTTGATGATGTAAAAAGAAAAAGTCCTGATGAGCTGAGGGGAAATCCAGAGTTGAGTGATCATTCTCTTTCACAACAACCAACCAATCTTACATTCAGGTCCTTAAGAAGGAAGAGATCATAACCTTACCAAGGCTACACAGACAAAAACAAAAAAATATAAAATAAAGAAATACTTAAGAGCAAAGTTGTCCAATGCCATACCGTACACTGATCCACAATGAAATTATAACCGCTTGCAAGTCATAATATCATTGATTGTCTTGTAATGTCACCTGTCATTTGGTGGGAAGTTGATGTGTAAGAAAAATGTGTTAGAATCTGAGCAACTATGACAAAGGCCAAATTGTGAAAACTGCGGATCAGGGTTGGCTGCTTCCGATCTGCAATGGTTAATACCAACCAAAGTGGTCTATGGGAGAACGGCTAATAGATCATGGGCTTCCAAGACTCAATGATGCATGTGTGGAGCAAAAGCTAGCCCGTGTTGTCTAATCCCACATGACAGCTACTGTAGAACACATTGCGGAAAAAGTAATTGCTGGTTCTGATACGTGTCGGAACACAGTGCCTCACAGCTGTTTTGGTGGCAAAAGGGGGACCACTTCATTACTGGGCAGGTGTTTTTAATGTTATGGGGGATCTGCATATATGCGTTGTATGATCTAGAAAGCTTATCTTTCTTGCTTTCAAGCAAATGGCATAGGCGGTTGTGCGCATAAGTATGTATGTGAGTGTGTATTGTATTTGAATAAATCTGGGGTGAGGAGGATTAGAGGAGCATAAACATCTGGACTCTCCCTGAGCTAGAGCTGAGAGGGGCCAACAACACGTGCTGAGAACAGCTTTGTATTTGTGATGTAATGATCCTTCTATTGAAAGAAAAATAACCAGTAACAATGCAAAACTCCGACTGTAAGTATAAGAAAAAAAATGCTCTAATTTGTACCGCTAATATTTAAAAAAAAACTTAAGTACAGTTTTTGCATTATTAAAACAATAACAAATAAGAAGACATCACTTGTGTCTTTGAATAAGTGGACCATATTTTTGGTTATTTGTGACATTTTACAGACTAAACGGGCAATTAATAAATGTAAAACTAATTAACATGTCAATAATCAATGAAAATACTTGTTAATTTTGCAAGATTGTGCTGCCAGCTGCACAGATTCAATGAGATAAAAAAATAATTGAAATTTTGAAAAAATCTAATCTTTTAGCCATTTTAATGTAGATACAAATTAAACACAAACAGTGAGATTGGATTAATAAATCACATGGCTCAGTTACTTACTTCCCCATCTTAGTGTCAGAAGTAAATTGAGACCAATATATTTAATGGAGTGGATATTTTGCAGCTTAATCATTGACCTGCCACAAACAAAAACACTACCTAAAATTGTTTTGACATAAAACATATGTAACATATATGTGTGACATAAAACATAAAAAAATGTAAGACATGCACTACATGAGCTCTAACATTTACCTTGTTGAAACACATGCCTTCATTAGAAACATGTATGTCAAATGGTTAGTACATCTCCATCAAAACCATCAAACCAAAGCAGAGTCATCAGGAATAATCCCGAAGAGCCACGTGCACGACGCGTGACTGCAGTATTTCTAAAATCCTAGTTACAGCTTTGTCATCAGTGGATTACATTTTTCAACATTTTCAGTCCATATTTAACCACAAGTTAAGTTCTGTACTAGACATACTCTGCTCAGAGGCTTTTCATTACAGTAACCATAATAACATCCACCAAAAAAGTTGTGATTTCACTCAAATTTGTTTTTTATTGAGTTGTCAGCAGGATTACGCAAAAACTGCTCAACAGATTCCAATAAAAGTTGGTGGATAAATAAAAGAAATAAAAGACAAATGGATACTTCATTTATCCCGGGGGAAATTAATGTTCCCTTCATTTAACCCATCCCTGAGGGACTAGTTGGAAGTTCTTTTGAAACGCCCGGGGAGCATATTGATAACGTTAAAATGTTATACCTAAACAGGCCGCATGTGGGTGTTTTCACTCACCGGACCTTAACAGTTAGTTATGCCAACTTCAGTAGCAACAATTAGACTGGAGATTAAATGGAGACCGATCTTTGAGTTTGCTGTGGAGGACCTTTGGGCCAATATTCTTTGCAGAGCTGCTTAGGCTAATTCTTTTCGGAGTGATTGTGTGCACGAACTGCTCTTTCCAGATCCTGCCGTTGCATCTCAATAGGGTTCAGGTACGGACTTTGACAAGAGTCCTGCAAAATTTTGATTTCATTCAATTTGAGTTTACTTACTTCTCTGCTTTGTTTCATCATCTTTCTGCATGGCTCGGTTGTGATTGAGCTCAAATTTACTGACCGATTGTCCTTCAGACATCGGAATCAGTAACACTGACCTTCTTTGAGGAGGGAGAGGGCTGCAACTCATGTTTTATTACATTTACAAAGGAAAAAGGTTATGTTTGTCAATTTTTTGTTTGTGAAAAAAGTTACAAATAAACTACAGAATGGATTTGCATGAAATTTTACCCAGAGTTAGGTTTAAGATTATCTGAGAGCTGATTACATTTTGGTGACTTTACGTGTTTCGCAGTATTTAAATTAAAATAAAGTAAGCCATTTGGAGTATTGATGTCCCAATGTGGCTATTGCTGGCTTTGTTCTTCTGATGTTCCTGGGTGGGTGGAGCTAGGGACTCATTTGGCCCAACAGAGACACTAAAGTCGAAGGCGCAGGAGATGATCAGTTGCAGAGTATTTAAGACACACTCGGAGAGTTTATTGGAGTTGTCGGTAAATTTAGAGGCTGGCAATAACTCAGATATTAATGGAGAAATCTGCATGAACTTTTCCTTAACCTCGGGTACTGTTATGCCTTAGCAGAGGTTTGTGCTCTCTGAGTGCTTTTTCTATTTTAAATGTTTTGTGTTATACTGAATGAGCAGTCACTGTTTTTAGAAAATCTTTGGAACATTGGCCACTTCTGGGAAATATCACTAATGTGTTGCACATTCCCAAACTAGTGTATTTTAATCACACTTTTCCTCATCTCCTCTGAAATTTTTTCTGATTTTAGCATTGTTTAGTTTTAACTTTCTAATTGGAAAAAAACTTTTTTTACACAGAACCAGTTGGTGTTATAACATATTTGGTTCAATAAATAAATGTAGCTTTTAAAACCTGCATTTTGTTGTTTTCTCAGGCTGCCTTTGCTTAATGATGACTATTGTTTTAACATATGACACAATTAACTACACACAAAAACTTAAGAAACCAGGAGGGGTAAATATTTTTTAAGGCACTGTGTGTGTGCGCGCGTGTGTGTATTTAGCTTACAAGCAAATTCAAATCTTATGAAAGCAAGACTACACACATATGGCAGCTAGATAGTCAAACTCAGAATATCAAGCAGAACTGTAAGCACGTTGTGACTTCCTTGTTGTACAGGATGCCATGTCTCAGGCTGACAGCAGGTGTGTTGAAGCTATGCATTTCCAGCCTGTTGTGAGGCATGGGTGTGTGCTTTGAGGGATTGCGCATGCACTATGACACACACGGTCCCCTTTAACCATCAACACCAAGACAGACTTCAATGTGGGCGATGGTACATGACAAAAAACAGACTACACATACGACATTAGTTGGACAAATGACAGTGACTTCCGCACCTTCTGGTCTGTAAACATCAGTGCACAGTGCTGGGTACATATTACGTTACACCACGGCCCAAGACCACCGACCGGATGATAATATCACTGATGTATCTGTCAAATAATTGTGTGTGCAGCTAGCAAACATCAAACAATTAGTGGGCAATGGCAAAATCGAGCACACATGAATCGATTATAGTATACTAAATAGATAGATATTAAAATATATAAAGTGTAATTTTTGTATCACATCGTTTATTTTCCGAGTGCAGGTCGCTGCTCTTCATATAACATATGACGTTGTTATTCGAGCTAACAAAATTAGCCGGCGCCATAAGGTGCATCAATGACTCACCAACGGCGAAATTAGCCCTGAATGCTTCGACACACACTCGTTTCACAGCAGTCCGAGAAGATGCAATATCCAGGCATCGATGGTACATCGTTTACATGAACACGGCTAAATAAAAACAACAAAACAGCTGTTGTTGGTCCAGAAGATGACTGTTCTAACACAACCCTAGAGGGTTGATAGTCAGGAGGAGGAGGCGGGATCATCAAACTCAGCTGATACAGAGCCGAACTGAGATACCGGGAGGGTTCACTTCATGACTGAAGAAGAGGGGTTGGGCGGAAATATTTTTTACAGGAAAGGAAGTGTTTGTCTTCAAACCGTCGTCTTAAAAGTAAATATGCGAGCCATTTTTGTCAAATTCTTGCCCGGAGCTGTAGAAAACTAGTTCTTCCACAAAAATATTGAAAATAGAAATGTACACAACCAAAATTCGAAGACCACAGACAGTGGATTAGTCCAGGATGTACAGTGTTTACAAACCTCTCACCTCGCTGCCAGATAATTGAATATTATTGCAACCATTTAGTCTTTGATCTATCTATCTATCTATCTATCTATCTATCTATCTGTCTTACATATTTGTTGTCCTTATAATTATTATACAATATTGATATATGTAACCATACAAATAATTGTATGGTGTTTTGATGCATGACTTTTTTTTGTAGAGGTGAATCGATGAGAATAGTATAGCAATATGAGTACCATTTCCAGTTTCACAATTTGACACGGAAACATTGTTATAATGAGATTCATTATTCTAATAATAATAATGACTAATAATTATTAGTTATTTGTCATTCAAGGTCCAAGGTTGAATTGGTATCTGTCAGTGCATGTCATATATCAGGGAGCAAGTGAACATTTTGTCCTCATTGTTGATGTGTTGAAAGCAGGAAAAAATTTGCAAGCATATCACCTCTGACCATGTATAACGTGGGCAAATTTTTGGTGGCTTTTGGCTGTGATACTGTTAATTATCATGGCTAACATCAGGAGACAGTAAGCTATGAGTGAGATGGGGTTTTGATTTTTACTGTATATTATTCTGAGTTAAATACTGAAAAGTTAATAACACAACAGCTCCACACTATCCTCTCATAATGAATATGAAACATTTTTGTCCCCATCTCATATTGTGGGATATAGTTGTGTTCTGCAATTCTAGTCATACCTTTTAACAACAATGTCAAAATGACATTTTTCTTTATTCTGATAACATTTTGGGATCCAGAATTAAGCAAAACCGACCGCCAGCTTGTGATTCTTCTTTTCTACAGTATATTAGAGTCTACTTTCAGTGATAATCACTTCAATACATCAGAACTTTTTTATATAATTTGTAATTGTTTTGAAAGTAACTTTTTTAACTGAGCTGGCTAGAGCCCGAACTACAAGTTGCTCATTGTATGCGCACACTGGGAATGCAAATGTATACCTCTAGATGGAGCTCCTTGTGTACTGGTGCAACAGCAAAGACACAAATCTTTATTCCCGTGTCTTATGTGTAAATATTATAAAACTAAATAGACCTCAATGTATTGAAAAAGTAGAAAGAGATACGATACATAGTTGTAATTCACAGTAAAATGTTAATATAGGAAACGGAAAATATGATAGTATTAGCCATCCCTTCAGTGGCAACTGTCTTACAGTTGAAGGACAGGAGCAAGTCTTTTTTTTTTCAGTGAATGCTTGTGAAACGAATAAACAAAGAAGAGGGTTTGAAATAAAGTAATAGCAAAGGATCTCTGCAAGGCACATGGACGAAAATACTCTGGTGTTACCAGACCCTTCCTCCATTATAGAGGATGTGGTAGTCAGACATCCTTAGTTAAGGTCAGAAATTCTTCTTCATGACTATTATAGCCTAGACTAAGTCATGCTTTCCATTCCTGTGATGAATGATTTGCTTTAATTCACCCAAAGTTCTTCTACATAGTCTCCATGAACTCCTCCAACACCACAGCTGCAGACCTTCTAGCCCCTTGTCCTTAGCTCTAAGGAAAAGCAGAACCAGTATGAAGTCCATTGACAGCCGCACAACAGCGACTTTCTGATGAGGCTGAGGAAATTCGGAAAATCTTACAGAGGATTCTCAGCAGCTTCTACAGCTGCAGCATGGAGATCATCCTGACCAACTGCATCACTGTGTCGTACAGGAAGACCGCTGTGGTAAAACCGCTGGGATGATCATACCAATATATAATAATATAATATATATATATATATATTTATATATAAACATATGGGATGGTATTTTCTCAGAATACATTACTAAAGCTTATAGTCAGAGAAAAATAAGACAATGAACTGAACTTAAAAACTTTTGTACATATAAAATGATATTTTCTTTATTAGTGGATTCAGAAGTGTAATGAGTTAAAAAATACTAATGAGCAGACATGCCAATATGATTGCTTTATGTTGATGTTCTGGTTTTGTTTATGTGATTCTGTTTCACTGTGTGACACAGTCAAAGCTCCCAGAGTGAACCGGTAGAGGTTGAGATCGGTTTGAACATCAGGCAAACATTAAAGTGTCTGGAGAAATTTAGTTTAACATTATTATCTCAATCAAGGAGATTTTCACGAGTGTCAGCTTGTTGGATTGTTGTAAAAATTTCTCCATATATAGAATGACCAAATACTGAAATCGAGAATCTGTGACAAACTGTTTTTATAGTTGTATTAGTACATGTCCTTGTTAATAATTAAATCACTGTTTGACTTTTCAACAGCTCAACAGGTCATCACTTCCAAACAGCGTCCTCGTTCTATCATTCTGTCTGTGCTCTACTTTGTCAGCGACATGTGATCAAAGCTCCAATAATATATTATGTTCTTCTCAAACAAGTCATAAAACTCATTCTTGAAAGATTTAATAATCAATAATCAAACATTTTGATACAGGATATACATTAATCTTTTATATTGTTAGCAAGATTATGCACGATAACCCAGATTTCATAAAACTTGGTGGGAGGATGGGCAAGGCTGTAAATCACAAAGTTTGGTTCAGATATGGATAAATTGGTGGATCCAGCATTTAAAAAAAAAAAAAACTTCTTAAAACATTGTTATAGGAAGCACATTTTATGAAAAAAATAATCTCTGGGAACAATGTATGGATCTTGTTGACAAAATATCTCACATCAAAGGACTGGTAAGGCACACAAAATAAACAAAAATCCGGATCAACCAGATTTAAATGCGTGTTCATCGGGGGAAGTACCAAGAAACTTACTGTTAGAGGTATAACAGTTTCACTTTAGGTAAGGCTTGATTAAATCATTTGGGACAGTTGAGCCTTGGTGAGGTTGGTGCCATCCTAGTTTAAAGATGTTGCTGTTGGGTATGTTTTTACATGAAAATGTTCTTATTATAAAGTTATAGATCATTTGCACATTATATATACAAATTTTTCACGTTACACCGTGAAAACTACCATGTAAAAACTGGGATTTTGCACATTATGTGCATAAGAGTTGCCAAGTAGTTGATTTGGTCTGAATATAAAGTGACACACATTCACCTCTCAAGCATACAGGGTTTATCTTAAGTGTTGTCCACCAATAAAAATTGGAGAGTTGATTTTTATCTTCTATTTCATATTATATGAAATATGACTTGGATCTAATAAGTCTAAAAATATCACAAACAGTCTGATCGGACATTCTTTACTCAGGTAGAAATTGCAGAGGAGTAAAGTAAAAACGACGTGTTTCTTCATAGTTCTCTGAAACAAAAACAATTCCTCCTGCATGACCGACTGTCAGTAACTTCATCTGTGCCCGGTAACATATAAAAAAGCTGCTCAAAATATTCTCTTAAGGGTACAATTATTGGTATTGACGCTGAAAATAAAAACAACTATTTTAGAATTACTTAACAGATCTGAATAAATTAGAATGTTTTATTTAGGATGATTTCTTATCACTGAACCCATTTCTTTCCGTTCTTCACTCACCTTGAGTGATGCTGAAAAGCTGGTTCATGCGTTTGTCTCCTCCAGACTGGATTACTGTAACGCACTTCTCATCGGGATCCCTGATAAAAGTCTTCAAAGACTACAATATGTTCAAAACAGTGCCGCAAGGATCCTGATGAGAGTTCGTAAACACGAACACATCACCCCCATTCTTCATTCCCTTCATTGGCTTCCCATCCCCACCAGGATTGATTATAAGATCTCTCTCCTCACTCACCAGTGCATCCATGGTAACGCACCCCCCTACCTAAAAGAACTACTCACCCCACTGACCTCAACACG
>VRLP01006791.1:0-25877 GCA_009660295.1 Lophius piscatorius | reverse complement strand
GTGTTCCAAGTCAAACTCTCCCCTTGTGTTCCAAGTCAAACTCTCCGCTAGTGTTCCAAGTCAAACTCTCCCCTTGTGTTCCAAGTCAAACTCTCCTCTTGTGTTCCAAGTCAAACTCTCCTCTTGTGTTCCAAGTCAAACTCTCCCCTAGTGTTCCAAGTCAACCTCTCTCTCCTTTTGTTACAAGTTAAAATCTATTTCATGCTGATACAAGTCAAATTGACTCAGCTACCACGCCAAATCCAACTCCCTGCTGGTGTGACACTTCTCCGTGTGCAAGAAGACAAAGTGTCTCTGCTGTTATGACAGGATAAACTCTCTGCTGCTCGGAGAAGTCAAACTGCCTCTGCTGAGGTGCCATGTCTGTCTCTTTCTGGAAGTGTGACAACTCAGATTCTCTCTGCTGGTACAACAAGCCCGTCTCTCTCCTGGTGGTAAAACAATCTAACTCTCTGCTGGTGCAACATGTCAAACTTTCTCTTCTGTTGAATCGAGACAAACTGTCTGCAGCACCCAGATCATCTAAATGCTCCTCACACAGCCTGTGTTTACCACCGGCTCTCTCTTGTACTTATTTCCTCATTCGTACCGCCTCCCATCTAATGTTTTCACCATTATCCTCCTTTCCAGCCTCCTCAGAGGTCATCTTCTCTTTCGATGTGGGAAACGGGCCCCTGGAGGTGCGGGTGAAGACGAGCGTTCGGCTGAATGACAACAGGTGGCACAGCGTGCGAGCTGAGCGAAACGTGAAGGACGCATCCCTTCGTGTCGATGAGTTTCCTGCCGCCACTCGGGAGGCTCCTGTTGATGGACACATCCACCTGCAGCTCAACAGTCAGTTATTCATAGGTGAGATGTTTTTGTGTGTGTGTGTGTGTGTCTGTGTGTGTATGTTTGTGTTTGTGTTACCAAAGTGCCTTTAAATGTTTGAAGTGGGGGGAATTCAAAGTGGGGGACTTTAAAAGACGTAGAAGTGTAAGGATTTTTGTTTCACGTTGAAACGAGTCAAGGTTATCCTAAGGTCATGAGGAAGGATTAAGATTAGACATGCAGTGGAGAGAGTTATGGCGTCTGAACGAGTCATTACCAGTTGAATGCTTGTGATAATTGCTTTCACATCTTATCCCTTCTTATCTCAGACTGCAACAAAAGCACATGCCTACTCTCAGAAACAAGCACACAAAAGTGTCCAAAAGTGCAAGCAGAGGCTTATTGGCAAAAGCAGTTTTCTTCGGGGGCACCAGGAGATTACTCTCTCTTTGTCTCAACTCATCCAGGAGTAGGCAGCTGCTCAGAAACCACGGTGGGATTTTTTTCCCCTTCTAACAGTAAATAGAACAACTTCTGCTCTCTTTGACTATCAGTTCATGGTAGGTGAAAGCTTTGCAATGCGGGGATGAAAGTTTTGTTATCCAGCACAGAAGTCCCTGGTGATCTGGAGCTCAGGAAACCAGGCAGCTGCCAGTTTCTTATAAAAATAATCCTCATCCGCGGGGCCCTTGGTGACCCAAATGGCCAGAGGTGCTTTGAAATAGTTTGTAGTGTTAACAAGCTCTGCTGATGTTGAGAAAATATGGTGCTATAGTGGAAGTGGGAGATGCTGACCTTTCTAAACAATAAATAATACATAACCAAATGCTCTGGTTTGGATTTCTGCAGCCGTTAAATCTGACAAATTTAAAAAAAAGTTTAATGTCACATTTAATGTCACTGCCTCTTTTTGAACATGTGACTGAACCTGTTTCTAATAAGACCCAGTTGCATCATGTGTAGGGTAAAGATTTAAGGGGCCAAGGACGGAGCCCTGGGGGACACCACAGGTCAAAGGGACACTGACGAAGAGTCATTAATCATGACTGTTTTCTATTTTGAAAGACTTTTATGACATATTAAAGCGAATTAGGACTTATTAAACAGAATTACTTAATACTACCAAAAACAATCCAATCTGGGTCTAAGAATAAGTTTTACCAAAGGGTTGAGCTAATCCAATAACAGTTTTCCATGAAATACAAAATTTCACTGAATAAATTCAATTAATAAATGTCCCAAAGAAGTAAAAGATGAAAAGGAATAGTTTTTTGTTTCTTGTCGAGGACATTAAAGGGTTCTTTAAGCAGGATATTCGCTGTTGATTTGACAAGCAGGTGATTAAATACTTCTGATTCTTCAGGCGTAAAAAAATATTAAATGTCTCTACTTAAAATAATCTGGACTGAAATGGAGGAAGCAGCCTTTTTTCTTTCCTGAGTTAAGAACTAATTGAACAGTCGCAGAAAATGTAGAACCACGGAGTATTGATTGAAGGCGATTACTTGAACGTTAAAGAGACGGAGAGGCCGAGACGCTCTGCGTCACTCCTTACCTTCACTTCAAACTCCATAAACGTCATCTCCTCTACAAACGTACATAACTCCGTGCAACCTGCGATTGAGTGGAGGAAAACTCATCTCGTGTTATGATGAGTTATCTTTCTGCAAATATTGCCGACAGGTTTTTTTCGCATTTGTAAACAAACATTTTGAGGGGACAATCAAGCGGCAGATAATGATGTTGAGATGATGTGGAGGTGTGCTTCGACTACACTAATAATCTTCTCTAAACAGCCAGAAAGGGTCGTTCTCCTCACGTGGGCGACAGAACCGTGAGGGATTGATAGGTTTTAAATATAACCTCTGTGTGAGAGTGTTTATATTCACTTGATTTACACCGAATCAGTATTCATTTGAAAGCGATGGGACGTGTGCTTCAGGAATTGTTATGGTTAATCCACAATATTACCAGCCTCCATTCTTCGAATGGGAATTAGGCCACACAGACATGAATTACATTTCCCATATCTTATATATAAATCCAGCTTGTAATATCATACAGTCCATAGTTTGAATTAATCAGCCTAATATTGCCTTTGGCGAATACATATGGCAAATTATTATGACTCCACATTCATCGCCTTGGAAGGAATTCATTTAGACTGTTCATTTTCAAGCAGTTATTAATGCGTCTGTAGTGGCTGCCAGGAACAGCTGGGTGTGTGTTTGAATCCTGCTCAGCCCTTGTTAGGAAATATATGGCCAGACACAGGATGGCACTAACTATTTACTTGCACTCACGCAAGTATTTTTTTTTATTTTTAATTAACTGTGTTTGAATGAAACCACGGAATATTATTGTAGCAGAGAAGCTGCAGAGAGCTTTATGTCACACCCCTTCCAGACTGGGCATTGTTATCATCCGATTGGACGACGCTGTCGTCTGAGTAACATATAAACGGTTACACTCAAATATGAACTATACATACACAGAATGTATAGTTATACAGAAAGATCTCCTGGAGATTCTTCAAAGGCACCACCTTTGGTCGAAAACGGTTAGGAAGGTGGTTAGGAAGTCATGTCCAAAAACTCTGTTTTTGGCAAAGAGCTCCCCCTAGTGGGTAAATTTTGAAATATTAAAATAAATCACGACGTATAGATGATAGAACTCCCCGAGTTGATTCATATGCACCAGATTTGGACTAAATCAGGCCGACGATTGCGACATTACGGCCAAAAACCTTAGGAAAGAGAGTTCCCCCAGTGGCAGAAATGTATAATAGACTTTTCCCGAAATCAGTCCAGTTCTTCCTCCCACTAAACTCTACGAGGATGTAAAATCTAAAATTCATCCTTGAAATAGTTATTGCGTTAACAAACAAGTGTTACAGCGGAGCATTGAACTGAGGCTGTGGCTAGCAATTAACAACGAGTTCCAAACATGCTTCAAAACGTTCCATTTTCAGAGGTCGGGTCACGATGGTAGCAGGCAAAGAAGGATATTCATAACATCCCTCTCGCCAGAAACGCTCCTCAGCTCATCCCAGGTGATCTCACCGTGGTCCCTGGCCAGATGAGATATGTAATCCCTCCTGACGTCCAGGGAAGGGTCTCAATCAGATGTCCAGGCCAACTCGCTGCTGCTGATGCAGAAACACAATCAGATTTATTGTTACTTCCATACTACACACTCAAGCATACATGGGAGCGAAATACTGTTCTCCACAGACCTGCTCTTCACGAGCAGTAACCATTCCCGCCATCATTCACACCAATGGAACATTGGGAGCGACTTGGGGTTGAATATCTTGCTCAAGGACACTTCCACATGTGGACTGCAATGGCTGGGGATCGAACCATCAACCCTCAGACAACTGCTCTACCAACTGAGCCAGTATCACCCTCTGTGTATGTGTGCGCGTATATATCATTGCATGGTGTTGGGGATGGAGGGGGGATGGCGACACATGGACATAGACGTAGACTAGGGTTTAGACACACACTGATCCGGAGGAGCCGCCGCCATTTTTCCCATGACATAATGATTACCCCTCATGCAAAGGAGCAGCGACTCCTCTCAGCACTTAATCCAGCCCGGATGGTCCAAGCTCCACACCGTCAACTTATGTCTCAGGCTGAGCCCATTCACCCCAGGAAGAAGGATAATTCCAGCCACCTGTCATTCTTTTAGTCGTGACCATAAGCTCATGACCAAAGGTGAGGGTTGGAACAAAGATCCAGTGGTAAATTGAGAGCTCTACCTTTCTGCTCCGCCGCCCCTTCACCATGATGAACCAATGCAACACTTTCATTGCTGATGATGCCACCACGCTCATTATATGGTTGCTTTTCCCATCACTCATGAACAAGACCCTGAGTAAGAAGTTGTACAACAATGCAATAAAATCGGAGGTGAACCCCCAGGAGGAGCTTTACGTTTCCTTTAATACAGCAAATAGTGATGAAACTGGGAAATCACGCTTTCTTCTGTCGAGTCGTCCACAAACATATCCATTCTGACATTACACACAGTACCGTTTGTATTATCCATTTCACAACCAACCAGCATTTATACCTGCAACACAGATTATCTCTCCAGACTTACTTTCATGTTAATGAGCTACCAAATGAAAAGGTCAAACTCAAAACACTCTCGTCTTCAGACCTCTATCTCCAGGTGCTTTTGGCAAAGCACTGACTCACAGATAGTGTGTCTCCCATGAATGTCCGCATAACAGGACAATATACACTTAATATATCATTTGAAAGTTCTATAAATTCATGGAGTCTGTCAATATTTAACGAACTCAAAGAGCGGAGATGTGCGGCCCAAGGTCAAATCTTACCTTTAGTACGGCGTTTAACAGTAAACTGTAAACTGGTCCACTGATGGAAGTGAAACTAACAAAGTAAAGTTGTACTCCAACATCAAACTACAGCACATCCTGTGAGCTGGTCTCACATTATCCTAACCCTGTATTCAGGAAATGAAGATAAAGGGCGGGAGATTCACCCCAGACGCCGCCATCTACTGGTACTGTGACTCCATTTTATTGATGGCGGAACTTTATTTCTTCTATAAAAACAAAAATGTTTCAGAAGAAAGAGTAATAATGAATTGTAAAATGATTTAAATAAATCAAATAATGAAATAAGTGAACATAGCAGGCAGGTCAGAGATCCATGCTGACCCCTGTCCACTACCAGAAGTGCTTAGAATGGACTCACCAGCATCAGAACTGGACTATGGTGGTCCAATAAGTCACCCTTTCTTCTTGACCAGTGTAGAGATGGCACCAGGATGCACTATGGGAAAAGGCAAGCTGGAGGAGGCAGCGTGATGCTTGGGGAAATTTCTTGAAACCGACAGTACCAGCATTCATCTGGATTTTAATTTGACTCCTACCACCGACCTAACCCATTGTTGAAGACCAAGAACACCCCTTCATGGAGATGACAGTCGCTAACAGCAGTGGATTCTTCCAGCAGTGGATTCTTCCAGCAGGATGATGTCCCCCGCCACACTGAAGAAATGGTTCTGGAATGGGTTTGCGGAACACAACGAAAAAGCGGTTCACCATGTTGGCTTGACCTCCTTATTCCCCAGATCTCAATCGGATCGAGCATCTGTGCGATGTGCTGGACAATAAAAAAGGCGGATCCGCCCAAGCCCCATTTCATAACTTACAGGATTTAAAGGATCTGCTGCTTTGAGTCTAGGTACCGGATCCCACAGCACGCCTTCAGAGGTGTTGCCGCGTCCATGTTGTGAGAGTGCAGAGCTAATTTGACAGCAGAAAAATAGCCTGCTGTTATGACTGAGGTAATTTATATTCTTGACCCGTGCATAACTGTTGAAGTCCAGAACTAAAAGACACAAGTCGTCCTAATCAGCGCCTCTGCTCAGGAGGCGTGTGCTGATCCCGTCTGGCACAGAGTGTTTCTGTTTTTCTGCTAGCGTTATTGGCAGCTTGTCTGAACGCCGCTGTTAAACCTTGTCTGGTCTACGCTGTCGTCTCCCCGAGAGGAAGGGCGGATCCCGGAAAAATAGGGCCTCAATCCTCCTGCATTGTACAATCAATGTACAATGCAGGAGGATTGAGCTCCTCAAATTAAATGTGAATTTATATCCCGTGCACCAAAGCTTACTTAATTGTCCCAGTTGAGAAATTATGGCCCAAAAACGTTTGGAGGTAAAGATCCCCCCAGTTTTGGAAATATGCAACCAACCTTTTCCAAAATCCGTCCAGATAGTCTCCAGACTAAAGTCTTTGCCTGTATGAAATCTGAAATGATCCACAAAGTAATTTTTTGAGTTATGATGTTGACACGAAGGATCCGTGGCGGCGGCGGCGATTCCATAATATTTCCAATTTTTCAGGGATATAGAGGAAGGAGAGAATCGCGTTTTGAAATAATGAGAGTTATTCCTTCATTCTCATTGGAGGCAGTAAACAAATACAAGTTTACTTTTGCAGTTGAGAAACTAAAACAGAAAACAGCACCATGGTAGTTTTAATGATGAATGTTTGCTCACAGATGTATATTTTTCTGGTTGGCGTCCTCTATGTATCTTCGTTAAAAAGCGGGCTGTCTCTTTGGCCTTGGTTCTCACCTCCGGTCTCCCGTCGCTCTGATTCGATCTTTATATGAGGTGGATTTAAATATAGAAAAATATTATTTCCATGTAAGGGTGCTTTAAGGAGTGACGTTTGAGAGTGAAACAGATTCACTTTTCAAATGTTGACTCTGATGACTCTGTTCAGTTCCGACTCCATCAACAGTACCGACTGTTGTTTTTTTCTGATAGCAACCCTCTTATAGTTTTCACATGCATGCAGAAAAGCAACCAGTAACCCATGTGGTGGTTTCTGTCACTGCGGGATTACAATGTGGAAATCTGTTGTAAGAACGGTTTCGGATAATGTTTTGTCTGACGCTTCGTAAGCTTTCTGTTGAAATATCAAACACCTTCGAAGTGGGTAGAAGTTTGGTTTTCTTTCACTGGACATCTTTCTCCTCCCCTCACCACTACAAATTAGCGGCGTGATTAAGCTACGTTCACACTGCCAGTTATTAATGCTCTTTTCAGATTTTTTGTGTCGCTGTTCATGTTCTTTTAAAAATGTTCCTATATCAGACTCCGGTTTGAACAGTTCATGATCTTTGTAACAATTACAAAGATGTCACATGCAGAATTCTGTCAATGGACGCCGCTTAAGTTAGTTTGAACTCTTTTGTTTGTAGTAATGTGTATACTTTAAGTAGTGTATATAGAGTTTATAGTGGTTTTAATGGTGTATGTAGTGTTTATAGTGATGTTTATAGTGTACATAATGTTAATAGTGATGTTTATAGTGTTCAAAGAGATGTTTATAGCTTAGTGTTTATAGCAATGTTTTAAGTGTTTGTAGTGTTTGTTGTGATTTTTCAATTGTTGATAGTGTTTATAGTCATGTTTATAGTGTTATAGTGATGTCTGAATTGTTTATATTAATGTTTATAATGTTTATAGTGTATTTAGTGCTGTTTATAGTGCTCATAGTGCTGTTTATGGTGTTTATAGTGCTGTTTATAGTGTTTATAGTGATGTTTTAAGTGTTGACCGGGTTTAAAGTGATATTGATAGTGTTTATAGTGATGTTTATAGTGTTTATAGTGATGTTTATGATGTTAACAGTGATGCTTATATTGTTTATAGTGATGTTTATAGTGTTTATAATGCTTATAACGTTTATTGCAACGGTTATAGCATTTATATTGATATTTATAGTGTTTATAGTGATATTTATAGTGTTTATGTTGATTTTTATAGCGTTTATAGTGATGTTTATGACGTTTATTGCGACGTTTATATCATTTATATTTATTGAGTTTATAGTGATGTTTATAGTGTTTATGGTGATGTTTATAGTGTTTATGGTGATGTTTATAGCATATATATAGTGATGTTTATAGTGTTTATAGTAATGTTTATAGATTTTATAGTGATGTTTACGGTGGTTATAGGGATGTTTATAGTGTTTATGTTGATTTTTATAGCGTTTATAGTGATTTTTATAACGTTTATCCCAACGTTTATAGCATTTATATTTATATTTATAGTGTTTATAGTAATGTTTATAGTTTTTATAGTGATGTTTATGGTGTTTATAGGGATGTTTATAGTGTTTATGTTGATTTTTTATAGTGATTTTTATAACGTTTATCCCAACGTTTATATCATTTATATTTATATTTATAGTGTTTATAGTGATGTTTTAAGTCTTTATAGTGATGTTTATAGTGTTTATGGTGATGTTAATAGCATATATAGTGATGTTTATAGTGTTTATAGTAATGTTTATAGTTTTTATAGTGATGTTTATGGTGTTTTTAGTTATGTTTATAGTGTTTATAGTGATGTTTAAAGTCTTTATAGTGATGTTTATGGTGTTTATAGGGATGTTTATAGTGTTTATAGTGATGTTTAAAGTCTTTATAGTGATGCTATAGTGCTTATAGTCATGTTTTTGAATGAAAAGCGACTCCCCCCAACAACTTTGTGACGAAAGTCACTGGAAGATGACATCAAAGTCGCACGAATTCCGATCTAACAGTTCACACTGAGGTCACCATCTTCTTTGTCTAATTAAGGACCAAATGTAAAAGTGGCCCAAATCAGAACTGGAAAAGATCGATTCAGTGTTGTTTGTCGCGTTCGCACTGAGAGCTTAGTTTCAGGCGCTGCCTTCAAACTTAGAAGCCCTTTGACATTTTCTCCTTTTTTTTATTAAGATTTTAGGTGAGTGAATCATATCTTGTTTGACCTTTCTTCGGTGAGGTTAAAGTAGGGAAAATGAGTTGATCATTTTGTTGGCTGTTTAGGAGTCTAACTAATTATCTGAAAAGACATAAAAACTACAGTGTGATTTTCTTTAATTACGAAGGGATACTCTTGAGAGTGGGAAAGCAGGACTGACACAAATATTTCATCCATGGTTTTCCTTTTGACAGGGACTCAGTACAATATTTGGCAGGTGGTCATAATGTTATGCCAGATCAGTAGTTAAGTTAAGTTAAGTTTTTCTGTAAAAGTTCTTATTACATTTTACATTTGAAATATCCTGGTGCGTCCATCCCTGATGTATTTTATTTGATGTACATCTTTTGTGTATATCACTTTTAATTAATCCACTAATTCTACCGAAGAGTCCGACATTTCCGCCGTCACATTCAGGAATTTAATTTTTTTTTGACTCTGACAGTTACTTCTTCCATCCCTCACTTGGAGGGAGTTTTTTTTTTTTCATTCACAACCACTATTCTCGAGAAAAATAACCTCCCAGCTTTCGTGCCGTCATTCAACTGAAGTTTAAGTTCTGAGTTAAATCGTTGTACTCCGAAACTTCTCCTTATTTATTCATGTGAAGGATGTGAAGTTCAATCTCTCGCTCTCGGTTATAAACTCGGCCAGCGGGAGACTTGCGCTTCGATATAAAACGCCGCTCTGTTTGACGATTTGAAGTCTTCCCAGGATCAAACTGTGAGAGTAACACGCTGCCAATTCCCGTCTGTGACAACAATAACACCCCCGCCATGCCTTCACGTGAAAGCCAGATGCTTTCGGCTTGGGAATCCTGGGAGAAATGGGATTTTGCTAAGCCTAGACTAAACTGTGACAGCAGCGTGAGTTTGCATCGGCGTGTTACGGCGCTAATTGTCAGGTGAAAGGATGATGAGAGTCTTCCTCTCGCCTGTTAGAGGAAAAGGTTGAACGTCAGACACCAGGTGGTTCATCGGGCTTGCAATTATCCAATCAGCAGCCATCAGAGTGCTGCGAACTCTTCACATGTCAGCACCCCGCAGCGCAGACACGCCGTCTTTATGCCGCAGTGGCAACTTGGTTGTGAATCCTAATTAAAGAATAAAACTTTTTTGTGCCAGATTTGGCTACTTTTCTAACAAATGTCTTCATCTTCATCAAATGAAAAGTTGCACTATATTCCAATGATTAAGCCCTTTCCTTCCCAACTTAATAAAGCTCAACCAATAACTGAGATGGGCCAGTCACATTAAAGTCTACTTAGGACGCTTTTGGCCCTGATGTCCAAACCCAGGTCAAATTAGAGTTCAGGTTGTTTTTTTTTTGCGTTGTATCCTAAACATTTGATGCATTTGTTTTGATGTTAATGACATTCCTACATCATGTTGTCAACATTCGGACGCGTCTCCATATACTTGATGGTTGATTGGTTCGTAGAGCCGAATGCGTCTGATGTCCCTCCTCTGCTGCTCTTCATGTCTCTGGCTCTTTCTTCTTCACTGGACACAAAACATTTCAGTGTCTTTATGTGTTTTTCCAAGTAAATGCCTTCATTGGACTGTGTCAGTATTTAATTATCTTCCTCTCTCTATACGTTTCATGGATCCATTTTGAACTTCCTCCCTGTTTTCTTTTGCACGTTCCACTGTCTGAGACAGCAGTGGAGGTAGTACCAGACGTGAAGTAGAAGCTTGTATAAACTTGAAGCAAAAGGCGTCAAAGAGGCCCGATGTTTGGGCAATGAATTGTGTACTTTAATCAAAACTGGAGCACTTAAAATGCAGCAAGTTGACCCAAAGAACAAAAAACAAACAACTTTTTTAAAAAAAAGTCAAAATGGAGGGACAGCGTGACGTGTCGAAGCTCCTCACGCTACCAACACATGGTGAGATCAGCTGCCATGTGACAGTAGAGATAAATGTTTTTTCCTCGCTCATCCATTGTTCTGCTCAACAGGTGTATGTAAAAATCCATGCGTTGACAACTGAGATCCAAAGGAATGCCTGTTGATGATTGTTTGATGTCGATGAAATGCTGAATGCGTAACTATTTAGCGCTAATGTGTTTCTTAACCGTTTAGATATTAAGGTCATGATGCAAACCCTAACCCTACGTGTTTTTGTGGTTCAGTTCGCTAAAACTGTGTCTTAAAGTTAAGAAACTAGACTTCACCTGTCGCACCGGCAGCAAGGCTATATTCCTGAAAATACCCCACCCCTGCGTTGTACAAGCAATTCCCTTGACTGAACCTCTCAAATAAAGTACGGAGTTTTGGCTGGAAAACTGTTTTTCATTCAAATATGATCTGTACAAGATGGATCTCGTCAAACTGATGTATATCTACCAGATTTGGACTACGTCGAACCAACTGTCTTCTTCTCCTTTGTCTTTCGGCTGTTCCCTTTTGGGGTCACCACATCGGATCATTTGCTTCCTCCCCTAGTTACCGCCGGTATCCTGCTGTCCAACAGTACCAGGGATGTATTTGTCAACCGAGCCCTGATGGATCTGGTTTGGAAATCTTATTCCACTTGTTCCGGATATTCTGGATGCAACCCCCCCGTTATCCGGGCCTGGGACCATCAATAGAAATACACTAATTTGAGACCCTGTCATTACTGGGTTGCAATAGAAAACCAGTGTTTTTTGTAGAAAAGCCCCCAATCCCCTGCGTTATACAAGCAATTCCCCAGATTATATAAATTGAATGATATATCAGAAAAACAGTGTTAATTATAAAATCATAAAAAAGGTAAACCAGTGAGTAAAATATGAACTATTAGAGTAAAATGTGATAAAGGCAAGATAGATTTCCACGAGTCGATTCATATTCACTGATTTTGGACTAAATTGGACCAAAGGTTAAGAACTTATGAACCTTCCCCCTAGTGTTGGAAAAACGTTCCCAAAAAAACCCAGTTCTTCCTCACACTAGGATCTTAAGTTTTTGTGGTGACAGGTGAGACGATGAAGAGGCTCTTTGATAAAAAGAGGACTGTGTGAAACTAACTCAACAAAAAGGGAAAGTGATTTCTGGACTGTTTTGTAACAAGTAGCTGTTTTGTTGACAGGAGGCACCGCGTCTAGACAGAAAGGCTTTCTGGGATGCATCCGCTCTCTGCAGCTGAACGGCGTCACGCTGGACCTGGAGGAGAGGGCGAAGATCACCCCGGGGGTCCGACCCGGATGCCCGGGTCACTGCAGCAGCTACGGCTCGCTCTGCCAGAATCACGGCCGCTGTGTGGAGAGAGCCAGCGGTTTCTCCTGCGACTGTGGGCTCTCAGCCCACACCGGAACCTTCTGTCAACAAGGTACGCTCAAATACATGAAATATTGTATTTCACGAGGAAATTGTCAGTTTTAATTAGATTGGCTAACATTTAGGTAAAGCAAGTTTGTAGGAAAATATTTTGCCGTACTTAGACATTCTTTGTTGTATCAAGTTAAAATCATTCCGTTTAGTAAATCCTCACATGCTTTAATACGCAAAAGTATGTCCTACGCGTCGAAAAATACTTTCTTAATAGCAATGGTTAATGCCTCCTCCTCAATGTTCCCTTTGACCTGTGGTGTCCTCCAGGGCTCTGCCCTTGGACCCTTACTCTTTAGCAGGTAGAATTGATGATTCACTGCAGTATTCAAACTCTACGCATGAGTTTTCTTTAAAGGCAACCACTAAATACAAAAGGCCCCCGGGATTATAGTTATCCCAAAGTTAGGCCACCCAAACACGGAGCAAAACATCCGGCAGCTTTCTAAAGGAGGATTTTCTTCTGTCTGCAGACATTATTCTCACCCCGAATGTCTGTTTTGTCCATAGCTTGGTCTCTTCCTTTTGAAGGAGTCATACTGAGCTGAATCCATCCTGACGGTGGAGGATCTTTAAGGACTCTTTTGCCTACCACCATCGTGTTCCTGTGTGAGGCATCGAGCGTTTACTTGACGCTGTTAAAAGAGAACTTAATGCCCAGCTCAATCAGGGATGTTGAAATATTCAGCGCTGTGCTGACGGAGCAATACTTATTCATTTAGGAAAACATATTTATCCACTTTGTTGTGAAAGCGAGACCAGATGGAAACCAGTCCGTCTGTTAGCAGCCAGCCGCCTCAGCTAGTTAAGCTTTGCAGGAAGAGTGGGAACAATGACTTTGTCCACAGGTGAGCAGTCTTCTAGCACCTGTAAATATCACTAATCAATATTAGCTTTTAATAAGTAAAAACATCAACTTATGGTTTATCAGGATCGCACGTCTTGGACTCTTCTTGGCTTCTATTTAAAATAAAGATGAACTAGGCTTACGCCTCTGTCCCCAACAGTAAGGGTGTATCCCCCAAAAGACCCCAATCCTCCAAGATGTACAAAGAATCTCTTTGATTGAACTCTTCAAATTAAATGTGACTAATTAATAATCTCAAATGGTCCATATTGACACAACCTAACTATTTCTATGAAATCAGTATGCTCTAAGATCAGATCCCATAGTGACTCAATAATGAAGATAAATACAGGTAACTAGTTTTTCTGAGCTCAGTACTAAAAAAAACACACTTCCTCGTGTCAATTCATAAGAGCAACTTTTAGATACAACTGGACTTATGGTTGGGAAATAATGGACCAGAACACGTGTGTTATCCACAAAAAATCCCCATAATGAGTGAAATATGAATTATGATAGTGAATTAATATACATATATATATATATATATATATATATACAGAGAGAGAGAGAGAGAGAGAGAGAGAGAGAGAGAGAGAAAGAGAGAGAGCTGTCTCCTTATGTAGTGTCAAATGAGCCTATTTTGACATAATTGGACATATGGTTGGGAAGTAACAGCCAAACATCGTTTTTTTTGCACCAGAAAGTCCCCCTAGGGTGTACAATATGAAGAATTACAGTAAAATATGACAAATACAAGTTATATCTCTTTGAAATGCTTCATATGAGGTACATCTGGACCAATTTGGAAAAAGTTTGAAAAGTTACGTCTGAATAGAAAGTTCAGTATGAACTGTTACAGTCTCCTCCAGTTCATTCATATTCATTTAATGTTATTATGTCAAGTGGTTGCATGAAGTGAGTTAATCTGAATCCATATATATAAAAAATATATATATATATATATATATTTTTTTGTTATTATTTCATGTCACATTTTAATGTTAGTCCACTTTTTATTCCTTGCATCACTTCAAATATGATTTATTATTGTGCCTCTATTTGTGGCGCACACGGCAGGAAGGTGTTGTGTTTGACTCCACGTCTGCACGCCTTTCTGTGTGGAGTATTCATGTTCGCCCGCGTCCGCGAGGGTTCTCTCCTCGTACCCCAGCTTCCTCCCACAGCCCGAAACGGGCGACTCCAGAATTGCCCGTAAGAGTGAATAAGAGCGTGGATGGATGTGTATCTGTTATGATGTGTACACAGCCTCTCGCCCAATGTCAGCTGGGCTGGGCTCCAGCCCCCGCGACCCTGAACAGTGTAAACGTTTACAGTTTAGAGTCACCATCGCATGTTTTTGGAGCTGAAGGGAACCCGCACAAACACAGGAAGAAAAGGAAACTCCACACAGAGGGATCTCAGGTTGGGACTCGAACCTAGAACCTTATTTCTGTGAGCTGACAGTAGTAACCACTCCATCATGCTGCCAAACTTCTGACCTGAACAGAGGGAGGCTGTAGCCCAGTGGGTAGAGCGTCAGTCTCCTAATAAAGATATCAGTAGGTCACCAGATCAAGCCCCAGCATGTCTTACATGTCCTTGGGTCCATGAGCAAAGACGGAGAAACCCCAGGTACCCAGACGCCTCGTTGCTCCCTCTGGAATGGGTCAAATGCAGAGAAGTTGTTTCAGAAAGTTGCATGTGATTAATAAAGTCATATAATATGCAGCATGTCTGCTCACACGGAGACTTTTGAGGAGAGGGAAATAAATTAATTTGTTTTAAACGATGGTAGCGCTTTTTAAAATGAGTTAATAGAGATGTAGGATTCAATAACAACAAAAATCAATTAAATATGCCAGATAAAAACATGTAGCAATTAGTCCGGGTCAGAATCATTTTGACAGAATACAGGATTTTCTTTATTTCCATGTGTTGCTAAAGAAATTTAAAAGCCTCGTTTTAGTTTGGTGACGTCATCGTATGTATCAAACGTTGCATTTGGATAATTTACACTTATATATGCTTTTAGGATTTTATACTATTTTTGTTTGCATGTGGTCATTTTTCTTGATGATGATGATGATGATGATGCATCTGTCAACATCCAACCAGCGCCGGGTTTAAATGGTATAGTTATGGATCGAAGAAAGAGATTATCTCTTCATCAATTTTTAGAACTGTTTGTAAATCAGTCTCTGTATAAAAAGACAAAAGTACAGATGAAAATCTTTTCCCTGTCTTTTCGTCTGAATGTTGTAGACCGGCACCATACGAGTAGATTCACCTCGTCTTACTGCACGTGGAGTTCCTTCGATCTCACCTTTCATATTCAAACCTTTACGAGGGCCTGATTCATCTTTTCTGTCATGAAAGGAAGAAAATAGGAGATCAAAAAAAATTATTATTCAGCTAAAACGTTCCTTGAAAATCCTTTTGAAATCTAGTAAAATACTTTTATAAAAGTTCAAAATTGCTCACAGTGTGGTGCATAGAAAGTCCACGTTCTGCCTGGTTCTGACTACATGATATTTCTGTCTTCAACAGGAGCATTTCCAGATTTAGCGAATTGATGAGACACTGCTTAATTTTTTTTGTGAGCAGTGCACGTCAAGAACATCCATGTGGAAACTTCATGAAGATCCCTCTTCTTCATGAAGATCCCTCTTCTTCATGAAGATCCCTCTTCTTCATGAAGATCCCTCTTCCACCGCTGACAAACTCAATCCTCATATTGCAACTCTTCTTGATTTCAGAGGTGTCCGCCAGATTTGAGTCGACCACATCCATCACCTACATCGTCCAGGAGCACCGTGAGCCCAGCGCCTCGCTGTCTACCGTCTCCTCCGATGTGAACCTGAGAGGAGAAAACATCTCCCTGAGCTTCAGGACGGTGCAGAGTCCCGCTCTGCTGCTTCATGCCAGCTCTCTCCACAGGGAGCACCTGTCCCTGCTCATCAACCAACAGAGTGAGGATGCCGAATGATATTTTATTTTCAAAAATGTACTCATTTTCTAATTCCATCCTTCTTGCATTGACTATGTTCAGGGTCTACGTTCCCTCTTTTCCTCAATCGCTCTGGATTTCCTCCCCTGCTGCTTCCTGTTCCGTTCAATGAGCCTCCTTGTGATGCACAGTCGGGTCCAAAGCAAGCATGCGCTGCAGTTAATGAGAGTCCTGCTATCGCTGGGGCTCTTCCTCCCTCTTCGTCCGTGCCATTGTGATTATTTATTGTGTTCCTATTCTCTTCACTCAATTCACCGCAGCAGCTTCACGCCGCTCCAATTTGGCAGGGAGCAATTCCAGCTCTTTCCTGCTTAGCATAACGGGATTTGTCATTATCCCCTGTCTGCGAGTCAGAAATACAGCAGAATTAAACATTATTTTTAAACTGGCGTGAAATAGAATTCAGGTGTGGGAAGATCCTGTTGTAACTTCACAATGTGTTTGTGTGAGATGGGAAAAAAATGTTAAAGCAAGCAAAATCTGTTAACTCGCGTCTAAAGTGGGCGCGTCTAAACTTCTGGTAGGATTTGAATAGTTGATGGAGTCAGCACCAGGTAAATATTGAAGCCGAGGAACGGCCACAGCGGCAGATATTTAATCTAGTCCATTTTCTCTAGATAATGAGCTAAATATTGTGACCTTTCTTTTTAGCATTAATGAGAAAACAACATTTGGTTTACTGATATTTTCTGAATGTACATCAGAGATCAGGAGTCTCGTAACCATAGCAACTGATTCACGATGACAAACATCCACTGTTTCTGATAACCTGGGCTCTATGCTTGACTTCCGGGTCGTGCGGTCATGTGAACTGAGTATAAATGTTAATCAACATTGTGAGAACAACAAATGATACTTGATAATTACCAAGGAGTTTTCATTATGGATCAACTCTTCAGATTCTGCTTCAATCAACATTTAACACAGTCCAAAAATCGGAACTTCTCTCTCCTACCATCGGTGATATCTGAGATTACAGTAGTACAGATGACAGCCTTGTAAATCGACTCTGGAGTTCTGCGTTGAAGCCTGGGACTGTTTTGTTTCTCCACAGACGAGCTGGAGTTGAGGTATAAGCCGAGCGGCAGCGCTGACGTGGAGGTTCTCCGGAGCAGAACCTCACACCTGGCTGACGGACGTCTGCACTCGTTGACCATCAGGAGACTGGCTGACTCCGTCTCTGTTCAGGTAAACACACAACATCCAGGAACGCTGGTTTGTGTTTAGACTCCACCTGAGATGATCATCGCCGTCTCCAGTTCTATTTCCATCACAATGACGTCCAGGTAGTGGATTACATCCACTGCTCGGATTAAATTTAACAGTTCATTATGCGAGAGACGAGAAGGGAGACACAGGTTCACTCTTGTTCAAACAGATGCTTGTTTTGTTCCGACTCACTGAAACGGCTGGGCGGTGCTTATTTATGACCCCGCTGTAAATCATCTCACGGCATGTTCTGATCCAACTGACTATCAGAATCAGCGAGGATCCTAAACCCTGGACGGCGTACAAAAGAGGCGTGCAGGGATGTTTTGAGTTGTTGGTGGTTTCAGCTCTTTTATGCTCAGCATTCAAGATGAATACGAACAGAACCTCAGAACCTCTATGTTCAGCTTCTTAAACATGGTACATGTTCATGATGTTCATTTTGTGTGTTGTTTGCATATATGTTTGTTGGTTTTCTGAAAAGCTTACAGTTACAGAAGAAAATGGACCAGTGTCAACAAAGACAATTATGGAGAGTGTAGCCAGAGGCGGGTCTAGATTGTGAGGCGCACAGGGCAACGTCACTCAAATCATAGAAGGTTAGTAGGAATGATTTGGCGTGAAGACAGTTGAAAGGGCGAAGGTGAAGACAAACGATTCAGAATCAGCGGAGCGTTCCATTCGTGTCTCTTCTCCATGAACTCACCGTCTCTGGTCTCCTCTGGCAGGTAGCAGTAGTAGAGCGAAAAACACTTGTTGCTGCACTCTAGTCGTCTCATGTTGTAAGTTTTTCTGCTCCTTACAGTTTTAATGTGCTCCAGTAGTTTACACAACCTGTCAAAAGTCAAAGATTATATATCTGTCCTGTGTTTTTTTTACTGTTATATTTTACTGTCCAAAGCTTTTATGACAAACACAATGTGCTTAAACAAGCCACAATTTACAAAATAAATCCAATTACGTGCCTCTTTGATCAAAACAATAGAAACAATGACAGATAAGAGTATAAGAATAGTATTATCTTGCCTGATAAGGAAATTTGCACGGACATATATTAGACCCCTTTGAATAAAACATGATCCCACTTTGCTCCCTGATTTAGAAAAACCCAACAAGTGTTTGAAATTCACCTAAAGGCGGGGTTATCAGCAGGCATCTGCGCCCTTAAATAGAAATAAAAGTATTCAACTGATCAACAAGTTGGGGATCAGCTCAGACATTTTTGATTCATGGGCACAGCTGTCAAAAACAACTTCTGAGCTGCGTTAGAACTCCGAACCCAGCATGTGAGCGAAGCCCTCCGAGCGGGAAAACACAGCAGCTGCCGCTTTCAATTAATGAGCGGAGAGTGAGCATCAGACAGCAGCGTCCTCCACATTATATCAGAAGAGACAGCGTTCGTTATAAGTCTTGATTAAAGATACAGCTCAAACGTAAAACTTGGTAATATCAACACCTCTGCGTACTTTTCTGTGACTTCAATCACTCTTGATAGATTTACTCTCACGTTGATCATTAGCGGATAAATAAAAATCACTCACTAAAGTCCAAATAAACGGATATACCTGTAAATATTTATATACGAAATACGTATCTGCTCAGCTCCTGGGAACCAATGAAGCTCACGGGTCTATTGGTTTCCAGCTTTGGGGCTGAGTTCCATTTGCACATGCCGGTCAGACCTGAGGCTCAACCTCCTGATAGCTTTTCATACTTAATTGCTTTCTCCTCCACAGCGATTTTTCCATTTTTCTTCCAAAAGTCTTGTCTCGTGTTTCAACATTCAACAATACTTTGCTGAACTTGAGCCTTTCACATGTCACTCATTGTCTTGCAGATTGACCAGGACGCCAGAGAGGACTTCAACCTGACATCTGATGTGGAATTCAACAGCCTGAAATTGCTGGTTCTGGGGAGAGTGCAGGGTACGTGGCGCTCCCTCGGCGCACACTCCAGCGTTTAGACAGACTCATTTGAATAACAACACTGAGACGCCTGCAACAAAACACCTTTTCTGAAGATTTCTGCCGCCTCCGGAGGGAAATCTGCAGACCGAGCGACAGCTGTGGTGCTTAAAAAACACACACACAGTATTTGACATCCGTATTCAAATAGTCACAAACTAAGCAAAATATGAACAGTGTTTGGAATAAATAAAGATGGAGCCGCCATGTTGGAGCCATCTGGGCTGATGAAATACAGTATACGTTGCAAGATTTTTTATGTTTGTTGTGGAAGCGGCGAGTTATACAGTTTTTATGCGGGTCTAACGGGGAGGGGCTTCAGACAGCAGTAACGGTAGTAACTTTGGAAAAGGTCTTTCACTTTGTATGCTAATGAGGA
This sequence comes from Lophius piscatorius, assembly GCA_009660295.1. NCBI lineage: Eukaryota > Metazoa > Chordata > Actinopteri > Lophiiformes > Lophiidae > Lophius > Lophius piscatorius. Next base: position 6,038 of record VRLP01006791.1, on the reverse strand, counting down.
GAGATTTGAAAGGAACAAATGATGTAGGAGATTGGAGTCAGCGCCCTGCGATTCAGCATAACAGCCCATAAGTCTGAGCCGCATGGGGTCAAACTAAAAGCAGGAAGTAAGACAGTACAGTACGACCTCCGTCTGCCTGGGAGACGGAACGTTTCACTTTCTCGCCGCCTTCATCTTCAGGACTCTTCAGGGGCTTCTGGGAGAGGAAATGTTTCTCTTTTTACTCTTTGGGAAAGAGTTACTCAATTAGACAGAACTGAAAGTTGGTTTGAGGAAGTCCAACTATCCCTCAGTGGTGGACGAAGTATCGAAGATACTCCACTACAAGTACAAGCTGTGGGTTCAAAACATACTTACATGGAAGTGTATCAACAGCAAAAAGTACTTTTTAGTATACAAGTTAAAGTAGTCCTTCGGTCAAGTGGTCTCTCGCTCTGTTTTCTTACCATATGGGATACTTATCGATTCATATTCCTGTCATAAATGTCAAACTTTGATAGTAACTAAGTAAATTTACTCAAGTACTGCACTTCAGTTCAGATTTGAGGTAGTTTTTACATCATAGGATGATTTTGTTTTGATATTCCTGCTGAAATAGTATATAGATTCATGTTAACTATGTACAGTAGATGATAAATGTAACCTAATTACTTTAATGCTGTAGAGTCATTTAACCTCTGAGATCCTCCTAACAGCTTTATTAAAAACATTAAATATTGAAAATTGTAATCTGTAAAGTAATCAGTAACTACAGCTGTCACATAAATTCATTTTGGTAAAAGCATAACGTTTGATTATTTATCAGATGGAAATAATAATGTAGAGTCCCTCAAATTTGTAATTAAGTAAAGTAATTGAGTAGATGTAATATAATATAAATTCATTTATATTTACCCTGAAGCTGCACTTGTAGGATTTGTTTAGTGTTGGATTTCACCCGGTGGGAAATAAAACCACGCTGTGTCGCATGTTACCTGGCTTTAATTACATTCACCACAACAACTGCTTCAGCGAGAGTGGGCTAAGAATAGAATTATGGATTTGTTTTACGCTCATTTCGTTGTCTCTGACACTGTGTCTGTCAATCACAGTGAGTAGAAGGTAACGGAACGGGAGCAGAAACCTCTTTCAAGAGGAGCTCAAGCTGACAAATGACAGCTAGTGTGTTTTCCAGCCCTGGCGTGACATTTATGAGGAGGTGCAATGTCAGTTACAGTGTAGGTACAAAACACACCAGTGTTTGCCACAGCTTGAATTTTTAAAGTTTTTTCAATATTCAAATATTGTTAGTGAATGGTTCCTCCTCTGGTTGGACATTGATAGGAAGGGGACAGACAGACGGACCATGAAACTTTAAATCCAGTCTGAAGGAACTCTGGAAAAGGTTTAAAAATGAGGCTTCAACGTCAACGGCTGAAGTTGGAAGTAGTGGTTAAAGCTGGATTCTGCTGTTGGTTCCATGAGGTGAACTGAGTCTCTCTCTCTCTCTCTCTCTCTCTCTCTCTCTCTCTCTCTCTTACCTCTGGTTTCCTGTCAGCTGGACTATGAACAGCGTAATGGAGTTAAATGCCTCCTAAACACAGCCTCTTGTCCAACAGGTGGCATTCTCCATTCTGCATATTTCTCCATATATCTCCAAAAATCTGTGCCATAATTTATCCACTGTTTGTCTGATTGAGTCCATATTTGGCGCGTATGTATATTTGTTGCTCATGCGTCAGACTAGAAGGGCCACAGGCTTTGTGGTTGCTGAAGCAAAAACCCGTGTTTTGGGTGAGTTTAAGGCGGCCATGGAGAAGGACTCCCGGTCAGCCAAAAGAAGTTCTGGCAAACCATCCAACAACTCAGGTAGGGAAAGCAGGTCTTGGCTTGGACTGTGTAGAGCCTGACGGGGGAACCGCTGACCCGTAAGGGTTCTAATAGTCCCATCCATTACCATGACAGAGGTCGTTGAGGTAGTTACGAAGCTACACAGTGGCAAGGCGCCAGAGATTGGTGATATTCGCCCTGAGCTTCTGAAGGCTTTTGGACTTTGTTGGGTTGTCATGGTGGACGCGGCAATTCAATGTCACATGGCGGAATGTAACGGTGCCTGTGGAGTGGCAGAGTGGGATGGTGACCCCAATTTTTTGAAAATGCGGATGATGTATTCAAATTATATGGGAATCACACTCCTCAGCTTTCTTGGGAAAGTTTAGTCCAGTGTTCTGGAAATGAAGCTCTGTCCGATTGTCGATACTCAGTTTCAGGAGGAACACTGCAGATTCCGTCCTGGTCTTGGAACGTGGGCCCAACTTTTTACTCTGTCAGGCTTGCGTGTATTGTCATGGGATTTTTCATATACAGTCTACATGTGTTTTGTGGATTTGGAGAAGGCTTTTGACCTGGTACCCCGGAGGCTCAGTGTGGGTGGAGAACTCTTAAGGCAGAGCTCTCAATTTACAGGTCCATCTACGTTCCAACCCTCACCTATGGTCATGAGCTCTTGGCAGTGAACGAAGAATGTGTTGGAGGATACATGCAGCTCAAATGAGCTTCCTTTGTAGGGTGGTTGGGCTCAGCCTTAGTGATAAGGTGCAGAGGTCATAGAGGAGAGTCAGTTGAGGTGTTTCAGCCATTTCATTAGGAAGTCTCCAGGACGCCTCTCTCTTGAGGTGTTTCAGGCACGTCAAACTGGGAGGAGGCCCAGAGGTAGACCCGGAACTCGCTGGAAGGACTATAAATCTCATCTGGCCCAGGAACGCCTCGGGATCCGACAGGATGAGCTGGACAGTGTTACTGGGGAAAGGGATGTTTGGAAATCCCTTCAAGCCTACTGCCACTGCGACCCGACCTCGGATAAGAGGGAAGAAAATGGATGGATTTATGTTCATATTTCACTCACTAAGGGGGCTTTGAATGAAAATCAGTTATTTGGCAGTTTCTTCCAAACCATGTACCAGATTATGTCCAGATTGGCTCATATGAAACTAAATAAGGAGTTCTATCTTGTTTCGCTATTATACGTCATATTTTACTCATTCAGGGATCATCTGATGGAAAACGTGGTTTCTCCTCTGTTACCTCCAGACCATAGGTCCAATTGTGTCCAGGTTGGCTCATATGAATTAACATAAGGAAATCCGTCTTATTTTATCGCTGAGCTCAGAAAATATATTATCTATAGGGAAATACCTTTCCTTTCGGGGATGACACCGTGGGTGAAGTTAAAGCAAGGACATTGACCAAGTTCTGCAGATGTCGAGGCGGCTGCCTATGTACGTCTCTACATTGCAGTGGTATTTGCTAAGCATAATCATATTTCTTTAATTTATAGTTATCAAACCCATGAGTTTACTATCTCTTGTTATTGTCTCCACCAAGCCTCAAACTAGGCAGATGAGGCAGAAATTCCTTTGTCTGCCTTGATGCAATATCATACAATATTCCTTCTAAGGATGGTGGATGCAGAGTGACTACAATGGCCAGTCTGATGTTTCCAACAATTTTAGCACACTAAATATTACTGAGAAACATCGTATGAGCCTTTATAGTCATGGTGGAGAACAGGAAACAGAGTAATATGTTCTGCTTCTGTATAGAAAATATTGACAAGCCAGAAGTTATATGATCGAGATCGGAAATTTTCCTAAAATCAGGAAACTAATTAGAGGGAAGAAAGCCTCGTTCAGACGACACAGTATGTTTGTCTTCAACAATGGTCTTTCTACATTCACCCTGTCGGATCAGCGACACACATTGATGCTGTATTTTGGCGGATAGAACTACCAGTTTGTCACGACACTTCATTCATGTCAAGTCATGTGACATGGATGAGGAGGTGGGTAAATCATGACGACAGAGGCACTCGCCAACGACGCTCATTTAGAAGGGAAACAAGAAAGCATGCGTAGGCGTGCATAAGTTACTTTCAAGCCAAACCTGCTGACAGCATCACTGCAACAGCCAAAAAGTCACTACTTTTCCTGTTCAATTTAGTTTTTACCATTAAACCAAACAGGCTTCAATCCAGTCAACACAGGGTACACTTCCATGAGAGTACAATTTGTTGCTCTTGCTGGTCACAGTTTCAGCTCTTTATTTTTGACCCAGACCATTTTAGCAGTGACCCAGCCTCTCTTCTGCAGAACCAAACAATTATGTTAGTAAAATCAGCATCATAGAGACAACAAGATAGTTGATACGCTCTCATTCCCTGCCAGCGCTGTCATCCATCAGCCTGACTAATGGAGCAGGAAAGAATGTGGAGACTAAGGGTCTCACATAGAAAGAGGGGAGGGTGAGACAGTGACATGGAGAGGTTGACTGAAAGAGCAACAGCTGGCCAGAGATGGACAGTAATTTTCAGCTCATGGGTACGAGGCTGTCAGAGTGGGGTTTGACAGCTCACACATCAAAATCCTTGTTAGTGGAAGTACGGACTCCAGCACAAATACAGCTGTTTCATTCGTATAAGGAATAATTGGAGACGTGTTTCATAAAGCTTCATGGAGGATTTATGTTTTAGGACCTAACGGGCTTCATTTCAAATCTTGACCTTTCGCTTTGAGGATATTTCTGAGCTCCTTTTAAAGGGAAATGTTGAATATCACTTGTCCATAACGAAGTATGGTCCATCAATATTTCCTCAAGAACATGCTTTATAGGAGTCTGAAAGGTGGGCATATCATACTAGATATCTTCATTATGAGATTTTTAGTCAGTTTGCTCACCATTTGTTCTGTTTTTTTGTTGTTGTTTTTCCAGTGGCAAAGGTATCTATGTCCCCAGAGATACATGTTCTTCTTAAATATTCTTTTTAACAAAGACAATGACTTATCTGGTGTCTCTAAGGCTCTCCAACTTTTCCAGGGGATGCCAATGCATTCCCATGTCCAGATATATAAACCCTTAAGTGAGTTATTTTTTGGATATGCCTGGAAAACCTCCAGAGGGAGTTCCAGTCAACCTTGGATTGGATCTAGCTGGTGTTGCTCCATCTCCCCACACCCCCTCTAGTTCTTTTTTCCGAGGTGTGGAGTGGTGACATTCCATGTTCCTAGAACCAATGGTCGATGTCACTGATGCAAGTTAGCGTGCCCATTGATCATGCTTAGTTTTCCTTTGTAACTTCCACCCCTACTGCGTTGTAACTACTCCAACGGCCGTCCCTGCAGGTGGTGGGCCCACATGGGCCCTTCTTCGGGCGGAGTATTGGAGGCTCACAAATCATGGTTTCTTAATCACTGGTTTCCTCAAGTGTTGCCCTTTTCTTTTTTTTTCCAGTTTGCCCCCGGGGAACCACACAGACAGTAGCATTCAGAATCTCAGAGGCACACAAACTCACCACACATAAAGTTGACGATTCTTAATTTGTTTGAACTTAAAAAGTGTAAGTTAACTATCACCTTGTACGCTTGAGTCCACTTTGTGAAATAAATTGTTCAAAGCTCTTCTTTTTTGCAAATGTAATTAAGTTAACTGGACTGAATAAAACATGTCCAATTAGCTGTTGCATCTTAACATTTCAAACAAATTTGATTTCCTTTGACTTCGTTTGAAGCACCAGTTCTTCCTTTTAGACAAAGAAGAGCTGGAGCCCTTCTCGGTGGAGGAGCAATGACGGCACAAAGACCAGATGTGACACTGTTTGGAAGTAGAGACTGAATTTAATACTAATTATGGCCTGCATTGTTTTCATTAGTGAAAAAAGAAACAAATTGTCATATCTAGCAAAACTTAATGACACCCTGGATGGAGCCTACAGGTGGAGGCTTGGGTGGTGGAGGGGTTAAAGTAAAGGCAGAGGGATAGACTGGAGGTGCTGCAGCTTAAATAGACCACCAATAAGGAGGCTGTGTGTGTGTGTATGTGTCATCAATCAATCAATCAATCTTTATTTATATAGCGCCACTTCACAACAACAGTTGTCTCAAGGTGCTTTCCAGAAAGAGCAGGTCTAGACCAAACTCTTTATATAATTATCTACAGGACCTAACAAATTCCTCCTTGAGCAGCACTTGGCGACAATGGCGAGAAAAAACTGCCCTTTAACGGGC